>JANTPZ010012543.1:0-10491 GCA_025593235.1 Vachellia pachyceras | reverse complement strand
TTAAGAACAGAAAGAGTATATTTTAATTTGAATTATTTGGGTCATAACTAATTAAGTACCACTAGGCAAAGGCATGGTTTATTAATCACACAAATGAACATATTCATGTTTCGATCTTCTTGTGTTCTGCATACCCGAATATATTGATAGTCCTTGAATACATTTTGGTTTAGCATTTAATTAATATGCGCTATGCATGGATGAATACATACTATAAAAGTACATCAAACCATCCAAGGAATTACCGACAAAACTACTAAGAGATTAGTGATGGAAATGGATCACCGATGAAAACAATTGTCACTAGTAAAGATGAACATGCACATCCCATTATGTACATATGGGCGTGGAGATTAATTTTTTTTTAGTCATAATTATGTACTCATTATATCATTCGCATAGAGTTCAAATTTCAAATTCATAACATACTGAACAAGAAAAGGAAAAACGAGACAAGAGACGCAAAGAAGAGAAAAAGAGAGAGGTTCGAGATTAATAGAGAAACCTACGGGGGAAGACAATTATTGTTGAATATGATTTGAAAAGGTACAAACCTCATCTTAAACATTAATAACAGAACATTTTAAAATGCTATTACAATAAATAAGAATCAATATAATAGAACATATTAGAATATAATTATAATACATATTTAAATTTGAAATAAATAACCTCCTAAAAACACAATAGTTGACTATCTCTATATTAATCTTCAAATGCGACATTGGAATTTCTCCTTTCTTTTCTGACTTCCATCATAACCCCACATTTTAAGGTAGATAGTTGATGTCACTAGGACTATAAAGCCCCAACATCAACATTATAGTTTAACATTGAATGTGTCATGTTGTGTTGTATAGAAGTGCATGAGAGGGAATCAAGTATGGCTGGTTTGTCGATACGTCATAGGTTGGAGTTATTGGGATTTAGCATGGATGGCCTGAAAAAGGTGAAGCAGTAAATCAAGCTGGAAAGACACTATTAAAGGGCAAAGAGGTAGTCCCCATTTCACACCGGTATCCGGAGCTTCGTCCTGATTACTTCAGACCTGACCGCGCATTTTGAAATGGTGGATGAGTCTCCCAATTGTGGCTACTGCATACACAAGGCTCAAACTGGAGACCTTACTTAAGCTGAAACAAGCCGCTTACCACTTGATCCAACAACCGTTGGTCACACATGGTAAAATTAATGCACTCTCCATCGTTTCACCATGAGAGGTTCCTTTATTTGTTTGGTATATATGTGGGCAAACCGGCCAAATTACGTGGGATTCTCACATCTTCTTCAAGTTTTAAAGGATATATAACTAACACTTTTTACCTGTAATTAATGAATCATTTTAATTATAAGAGTTAAATGATTAATTTGTAGATATAAAAAAATAATTAAATTAATTATCTATAAAAACATTTAGTCATTTGCTTATCATGAAACAAGCATAAATACACATTCTAAATAAAGTTCACGAAAGTCAACTTTAATATACTCTCTCTTACATTCATGATATAAGTCACATTCAACTAACTCATCAAAATTAAGGAGAGGTGGTTGATTTGTTAGATTCATCTTAAAATGAAAACTTTTTCAACTTTATCCATACTTAAGAATATAGAGAAATATGGCATATTAAACTTTAAATCATCTCCTAATAAATTATAGGGAAAATGATGGAAAAAATATCTCAAAAATAGTGAATCCTAGAAAGGTGATTCAAAATTTTAAATTCCAAAATGGTGATAGTTCCTCATGCATCTTTACCGAAGTTTAAAGGAAATGTCCTCATGTTGGCATATCCATTTGATTGAGGCATAATACTAATTCGAATGAGGCATCCTTATGCTGGCATTCAGGGTGGGGCCTAGCAGTCGAATGATCATTGGCCTTCATTTGATTGTATGGGTGAAAAGACCTTTTAATCTTCAAGGCCTGCAGATGGGGCATCAATTTGAATGAAACACAAGACTTAATCGAACGAGTGAATGGAGATGTTTTAGACAGCACATAGGAAATACGGTTGACCTCTCGTTGCAAAGAGGCCATATTTATTCATTTGAAACATCCATTCGAATGAGGCACAATAATGATTCAAATGTATAAGAAGAGACTTTCTACACCATACAGAGGAAATACGGTTTAGAAAATAAACTTTCCTCAAGTCCACATTAGGGCATTCAAACTCATCAAATTTTAAACCGTTCAAGTTTATTTGAAATGTTCAATTTTTTTAAAAAGTGATAATTACAATATCATATTCATTTTAGAAATTATACTTACTATAATAATTATTTTTAGTAAAAATAAATTTTGGATTGATCTAGTAAGTCATTGAGTGTTCATTAAGAATGATGAACACCCAATGTAAATCCTCCTCGCTAGAGATGGACAGAAAGAGGTAAAAAAAAAAGGAAAGATGACTAATTCCTTCAATTATTTTCTTTGTATATGTTTTTTTTTTGTGAAATGCATTAATGAAATTAATGTTAATGAAGCAATTAGTGTAAATATCTCAAATCACTCCGTGCATTTCGTTGTGTTGCAGAATTTGGCCGAGACAGTGGTCACACTGATCCCTTGATTTATTCATTTGTCTTGGATGCAAGTAATTTTTTTTGTTCATCCGATTCTTTTACTCTCAATTTTGAAAGAGATACTCAAAGTCATAATCCTAATAGAGGAAATTAAATTAAATACAGATGCCGAGAGACAAACTAAGTTCTTGAAGATTTCCCAAGCAAATTACATGTCACAAGCTTTCCAAGATAGAATCGAAGCGACTTGTGGTTACTCAGTTGCCATTCTTTCATGCGATACTGGTCTGTGAGACCGTTGCAATCAATTTAGCTTTTTTCTATGCAACTGTCTGATTGAATCATATTCGAGTATTACCAAATCAGCTAAGGACGACTCTCTTAAAAACATATTTTGTATTTAAGTGAACTCAAACCCCACACTCACTTAAATGGGAAATGAGACTTCCATCAAAAGCAACTCAGTGAGATGGAGATTATTGGCAGAGAAACATTAATGTCTGTCTTCTTTGTACCATCATTTAATCATATTTTACAGCCACCATCTTTACATGCATGGTACCTGTATATATTACCACTTGTTCATTTATTTAATATGCAGACTGGTTTTGGTAATCAAATTCATAATCTCTGTCCTGATATTATTATTAATCAAGGCAAACGTGACTTAATTGAATAGCCGGCCACTTTCGTTAAAGGAATTTATCCATTTTTGACCTTTTTGCCTAAATTATCACTTGGGCGTATGTGCTTCTTTTGGTGCTTTTCCTAATTCAGTCACCCAATAAAGCAAAAAGTTAATTATTCTCGAAGGCCTTGTGTGTGTGTGTGTCTATATATATATATTCATTCACTCATGGACATGTTTAACGTTAATGAACACGCGCACACAACATAGCAATTTTTGTTTAACTGATAAAATATAATTATCCAAAGTATTTACTAATTATTATCCTCCCTATTTAATGTCTTCCTCTCCATTGTGTCCTTCTTAAGCTAAGAATTAAGTTAGCACATCTAAATAATTTCCCTTGAAGTTTGATGTAATTAATTATTATATAAATGAGATTGATAGTCTCTAATCCATATTCCCACACAATGAGACTGAAAGCATCCAACGAGTTAGTATAAATCTGAGTTCCGTACAGGTTTATCTGTTAAGTAGCTGAAACCCTATTTTAAAGAAACATATAGGATAATAAATAAGGATTAAGAAGTTAGCAGGGCAGAATATATGATTCAAATGCGGGATAATCTTCATCCAAAAGATCAACATTTCAGAATTTAGAAGTTTGAGTTTATGGTTATTTTGGGCCCGTTTGAGAAAACGGTAGAAAAGTACTTTTACGCAAGTCGAGGTAAATATGTGGATGAAATTATCTCGTTTTATGGAAAAAACACTGTTGAATGTGCGTTTAGCTTTCAAACGTTATCACAAACATGTTCTCTATCTTAATTAGGCATTAACAAGATTATTAATTAATACTCCTCATCAATAATTATCACAAACATGTACAAGTTAATAGGTGGACAGTATCCTAAAAGAAACTTGTTGAAACATGGTTGCTTTTCAAGCCACTCAGAATATGTCAAAACAGAGCTTTTTTTTTTTTTTGCTTTTAATCATGATTGGGAAGTGGTTTTGAACCATATTAATATTAAATATAGAAGTTAAACAAGAAATTCATTCTAGTATTTTTGCTCTCATGCTGAATGATTATAGTTATTTTTGCACCTAAAAAAAGTATATGGTATTGGATACACTTTTATTAAAAAGTTCCATGTATTTTTACACTTAACCCTTTCTTTAATATCCATGAATAAATTATATATCTATATTTTAGATTAAATGTAAGAGAAAACGCACGTTTAGAATGGTCTTGGAAGTGACGTGAATGTGATTTTAGCAAAAACATCTTGGTTTTTTTTACCAAAATATCTTTTGGTTTTAGACATGTTGGAAGTGATTTGGAGGTGACATATGGAATCAATTCATTCCACTAGTGACAAATTTAAGATATATAAGATCAATTATACAAAATGACAGTGATGTTAATCATATAATTCAAACTGAATGGTGTAAATGGAGGTAAGTTACAAGAGTTATTTGTAATTAAAAAGTGTCTAATAAAGTAAAAGTAAAGTTTTGTTGTACTGTTATAAGGTCAGTATTGCTATATGATAGTGAATGTAGGGTTTTAAAAGGATAACATGAGTATAAAGTGAGGGGTTACTGAGATGGATGTGTGGTCATACAAATATAGACAAGATTCGTAAAGATGAAATTTTTGGACAAGTTGGTGTAACGGTAATTGAGAAGAAAATAGCGGAAAATCATTTGAAGTAGTTTGAACATGTTTAGAGAGGTCATTGGAGACATCAGTAATGATAGAGCATAACGATGTTGTGTGATCCATGTAACTTACTTTGTCTAGTGGGAGAAAAACTTTATTGTTGACTTTTGTTGAAAAATACTTTTATTATTTCTACTCAATCAACATGATTTTAAACGCACTTAAATAAAAATACCATGAAATTTAAAGAAATGATTTAATCATCTAAAAGTTTGTTATCAGCGCAAGAGTATGAATGATAAGTACGAATGCAGGAAACAGTTGTTCACTTATTATTAATATTTTTTTATAATTAAGTATATTTAATGAGGCTAAATCACTTGCATATTACAATTGGTAAATATTCCTCGCTCCGGATTAGTCGGTTGCCCCGGACTACCTGATCCAGTTGAAAGAAGGTCATGGACTCAGGAAAAGCGCCGGATACCGGAGAATTTCCGGGTGTGGCCAAAAGGTCCATTTGCCTGTTGTTCAAAAAAATTGGTAAATCACACACCTATGCCTATCTTTTAGGGTCAAAGCCTCACTGGTTAGAAGACAACTTATGGATCTTTATCAATCACCAGTAAACCTAAAAGAAAGTTCTAATCACGCTTTATATATAGATCATGCATAATCTTCTTCTTTATATTTTTTTTTACTTGTATTCTTTAAAGAATCACCCAGCAAACATCGCTGCGGTAACTCTGGTTTAGATTTAATAGATTCAGTATTTAATTATTATTTTTTAGAAAAGAATAAGTGTGAGGATGAAGGTGGTCACCACATGTTTGGAGCTGAGCAGAAAGAGAGAATTGGGAAGGAAAGATAAGGGTTTGGTTCATTCTGGATCAAATCAATCCACTTTCACAGCTTCCTATAATAATATCTCCCCCTTCCCAACGACAACAATTATTTTTTTTAAACAAATAAAAATAAAATCCATTAAATTATACTTTTAGTATTTACGTTAGATTTTATTATAATTTTTTAAATAAAAAAAAGTGCATTTTTAGTCCCTCAAGTTTAACGTTGTTAATCTCTCTTAATGAAAATTGATGACACATCAAATTTAATTGATAAATGTACAATAAAACGTAAATAAAATATATTCATATTTTAATTTTAATTTAATAATATAATATATTTGATATTTTAAATTGTGTAAAACAAAAAAGATTTAAAATAATAGCGTTAAATTTGATAAGTCAGTAATTTTTTTTAAAAGAGATTAATAGCGTTAAGTTGAGGGACTGAAAGTTCACTTTTTAAACTTAAAGGACTAAAGTAAAATATGACACAAATATAAATGACTAAAAGTGCATTGCTAAAATCTCTAGCCTTCGCAAATCCACTTATTCCCACTAGCCCTCTTCCAAGTGTCCTCTTCTCCACCATCCTCTTGCTACGTCATCACACCACCTTCCCTCTCATTCTTTTTTTTTGTGTTCTAGGGCATTTTTGGACCGACGCCCCCACGATTTTCCGGTATACAGCGCCTTTTTTTGAGTCCTTGACCTTCTTCCATACAGGTAATTCAGGGCAACCGAATAATCCGGAGCGAGAAATACATGTGACGCGCCCCTTTAAAATGCTTTGCATTAAGAGTGGGTATCCTCTCCCTTTGAGTATGATTCTCAGAGATTGAACTCTTAACCACTGAGAAAGTCATAGCCGCACTTACCTCTGCATTCCAACGGTATGCAGCTCCTTCCCACTCATTCACCGTGGTGACTGGTGAGTGTCAAGATTCAACACATCTTCAATCTCTCGAGTTTCATCTCACCCTCTTCGCTCTCTGTAATCGGACTCGTCACTCAAATTCATAGCATTATTACGAATCATCCCCCCTTCCTCTCCCCTTCTATATATATCCCTCCCTCCCCCTTTCACCCTCTCAGTTCAAATCCCTGCCTTCCCGATTCCCCTCCTCTTCAACCTCACTCCTGTTCCCAATCATGCCTTCTTCTTCAACCACCATTATCTCCAAATGCACCATCTTCCCGGATCAGAAATCCCAACTTCAAACCCTCAGGCTCTCTGTCTCCGACCTTCCCATGCTCTCTTGCCATTACATTCAGAAGGGTGTTCTGCTTCCCCTCCCTCCTCACTCCTTCGATGATCTCATCCTCTCCCTCAAACACTCCCTTTCACTCACCCTTTCCCATTTCCCCGCCCTCGCCGGCCGTCTCATCACTGATGATCTCGGCTATGTCCACGTCCTCTGTAACGATGCCGGCATCGATTTTGTTCAGGCCAGGGCTAAGCACCTCCGTATCAACGCCATTTACAACCCTGAACTTGTCGATGTTCCCAGTTGCTTTAAGGAGTTCTTTGTCTACGACAACACCATCTCTTATTCTGGCCACCACAACCCCCTCGCCGCCGTCCAGGTCACTGAGCTTGCGGATGGGGTGTTCGTGGGGTGCACCGTGAATCACTCCCTCACCGATGGGACTTCCTTCTGGCACTTCTTCAATACCTTCGCTGAGATCTGTAAGGGGGCCAAGAAGATTTCGAGGTCGCCGGATTTCACCCGCAACACCGTTTTCAACTCTGACGCCGTGCTGAAAGTGCCCGAGGGCGGCCCAAAGCTGACCTTCGACGCCGACCAGCCTCTCCGGGAGAGAGTTTTCCACTTCAGCAGGGAAGCAATTCAGAAGCTGAAGCTCAGAGCCAACAATGGCGGCCGTAACGGTTTGGCGGATTCCACGGAGTTAATGGGGAAGCAGGTTAACGACAGCTGGAAAATCGTTAACGGCGTTACTAACGGGAAGGTAGCGGCAGTTAACAACGACGTACCAGCTAGGACCGGAGAGATCTCATCCTTCCAATCCTTATCTGCTCAGCTGTGGCGCTCCGTGACCCGTGCGAGGAAGCTGGACCCATCCAAAACGTCGACGTTTCGCATGGCGGTGAACTGTCGCCACCGTCTGAGGCCCAAGATGGACGCTCACTACTTCGGCAACGCGATACAGAGCATCCCAACCGTCGCTGAAGTCGGCGAGATCCTGTCTCGTGATCTGCGATGGTGCGCGAGTCTTCTCCATCAGAACGTCGTCGCACACGACGATGCTATGGTCCGCCGCGGCATAAAGGACTGGGAGAACGCTCCAAGGTTGTTCCCGCTGGGGAACTTCGACGGCGCATCCATCACGATGGGCAGCTCTCCGCGTTTCCCGATGTACGACAACGATTTCGGATGGGGTCGACCGTTGGCGGTGAGGAGCGGGAAGGCCAACAAATTTGACGGCAAGATCTCGGCGTTCCCGGGAAGAGAAGGGAACGGAAGCGTTGATCTGGAAGTCGTTCTGGCGCCGGAGACCATGGCGGGTCTTGAAAACGACACAGAGTTTATGCAGTACGTATCGCCGATCGTGTGTGTGTGTACCGTGAGGTAGGAACATAAGGAGAAGTATGTGGGTAAAAGTTGGAAAAACGACGGGGACGGATGATGGTGTGGCCACTAAACGACACGGGGTTTACCGTCTTTTGAGTGTTGGTCAACGGTCGCGTGGTGGGGTCAAAGTTGTGTAATGGCAGTGTTTGGCCAGTAATTTTCTGAAGAAGAACCAAAAAAACAAAAAAGGAGAATGACAATGCATCTTTCACTTTCCACGTGACTAAATATCGAACAACATGATCCCAAAAAAAAAGGTGAGGGGGAAGAATGACCACGATGTTTTCAGGTAGGGTGTCCCATTGATTAATGAGGCAAGTGATATACAGTGTCGTTTTACTGATATGTGAACTTTTTAGGGTGCACAATGGTCAAAGTGTGTGTGGGTGCGGGGATGATGATCAAAGTGTGAGGATAATACTGAAAACTTTGTAATTTAGTGGTATGGTATCTTTTAAATGGGAAATCACAGGTTCAATCCTGTCGTTATAATCCCAAACCGTTAATGTTTACCCTTTCAAATTAAAAGGAGTTTGAGGATGACGGTATGGAAGGATGATATAAAAATAGATTAAGTGGTAGATTATGGGCTACGTAGGCTTTAATTTAACTTAGTCTGTGTTGTATTCTACATTTAATGAAGAAAATGTGAGTTTTTTTTTTATTCAATGGATTTTGATCTGCCTACTTATTGCGTTGCTGCTAACTTTGCTCCTTAAAACGGGTCAAGCATGCCATGCCAGGATGATATATGTAGAAAGATAATTAAATTATTTGATATTAATCGTGAATAGAAATTGGTTTTGATTTTTGAAGCCGGTTGATTGTTCATCCTTTTGCCTGATTACGATTAAAATGGTCATTTTATGATTCTACGCATACGTGCATTTAAGGGAAATTTATCATCAGGCCCCAAATAACTCAATTAATGAAAAAAGATCTCAAAGATTAGTAAAATTATTATTTGATCTCAACTATAGCTGCTTCGGTTAACGGCCAGTGAGGTTGTTAATGACAACCGGACCAGCTATTGTTGTGACCTTAGGATAATTTTATCATTCTTTAAGACTTTTTATTTATTAATTGAGTTATTTGGGGTCTAATGTTAAATTTCACTACATTTAATGTAGTTTTCAAATTCCTTTGCTCCAATATTAATCTTAACGGGTTAATGTTGGGTTGGGGGGATGAATTGACCCAAAACGAAAATGACAGACAAGGGCCCAATGCAATTGTATCGCTTTTCCCACGTGTCATCATCCTCTTCAACTTGCATCCTCCTCCACTGAAGGTATATGATGGACAGACCTGTGTTTATCAGTATATGAGGTAGTAACTCAATGTGATAAATAAATAATTGAATTCTCGTTGAGAGATATATTTATACATAGTATTCGATGATATCTTAAACATAATTGTCTCTAATAATAATATTCATGTGCTTTAGCCAAAAAAAATCACATCCTCCATCGCTAAATGAATTGGGTCTAACAAAATTTGTTTTTTTTACAGTATAACGAATTAATATTTAAATCTTTATTGGTGAAAATACCCACATCTAATTTTTGAAAGTATCTTAAACATGACTACATTATTATCTCTACTAGAAAGAGAAAAGCTCGCATCCTCTAGCTTTCATGCTACTGGATTAAAATGCCATTCGGTCTGCTTTGTCCTGTGTCTTGTCATCCTTTATCTCTTTCTCCTTACCCTCCCTGTTTTCGCCACATCCACCCTTTTCCCCTATCCTTTCCTTTTCAATGTATAAATATATCACACCCACAATCCTATTGATTCTTTTTTTGACATGACAATCAATTTAAGAGATTTTTCTTTTAAAAAAAAGTATGAACACATTCTTTGGAGCATTATAACAAATTTAGTCTTTCATGAATATAGAATCGTAAATTTAAAAAAAACACAAAATGCAATGGCTGTGTATAAGATTTGGTTTTCTCCTAGTATTATTCTTTTTGGACTTTTCTTTAAATATATTATATGCAGTTCATCTTTTAACTGCTTTCAAATGGAATTAATAATGATCAAAGTACTGTCAGGAGAGAAGCATCCATCATCCATTGTTGCATGTATAAAAAGAAGGATGTGTTTAGAGAACCAGCAGAGACTACATCTATTTATTTCAGTGAACTACATACACATATGCTCCAGAATTTCTCTTCGTGTGGTTCCCAACTTCCATCACAACTTTTCAGTCTAAAAACTCATG
>JANTPZ010012540.1:0-11163 GCA_025593235.1 Vachellia pachyceras | reverse complement strand
TAAAGGAGTATATTGACCCTCACAATCAATCTATACATTAATCCTTCCTTTAAGGGTGTCCAAACTTTTAGGGAGAAAACAAACAAACGATTAATCCCAACATGTACATGTATAAAAAAACCTTAAAACAACCCATGCATCATTAATTCATGAGGCGACAACAACAACAACAACAAGCAAAATCCTTTGTATTCAAATACAAGTAACAACGTAGTTCAAATCATCCAACCATCTTAAACCCGTGAGCCCCGCAACCCCACGTTGTTGAATCCTAATTCAACAGTTTTTCCCCCCTTTCTTTCTCTGGGGTTGAAACTTTGGCTACATATTTGGCATATTTAAATCATTCCGCATCATCACAGTTCATTTTTTTAAAAAAAGAAAAGAATTTGTCAGATATATTAATCCAAAGACAGGAACTTTCAGGGAAGAAGGGATAAGAGGAGGCGTGGCTTTCTATACCAAGTAAGCATACATGGCTTCCAAGTTCGTCTTCAACGTCCTAAACAAAGATTGGACGTTAATTGGATGCCTTGGAAAATTCAAATTCTTCAAGAAGATCGCTGAAGGCATTAGATTCTGATTCTCAGCTTTCAGAACTTATCCAACCTGAAGCATATATAATAGGAAACTAATGACAACAACGGAGTGCACTGAGAGAAAGCATATTACGATAATAGATTATTACGTACAAGCAATTAACAAAATACTGACTCATGCCTCACGCCATCATCTCCCTCCTTCATTTCTTTTTATAAAAAAAAAATCCTCCATACCTATCTTTTTTTTTTTTTTGGTTTGAATGTTGATCCATGTGCCTTTTTGCGGTTTGAATTCCTAGTTCAGTGCCAAATGTTTTAATTTTCTATGAAAATTATAGTCTCCCACATGCAGGGTGAGAAATGTCACAGTTCTTCATTATTCAACACACACACACAAAGTAATATCTTTACCAAGTATTGCCTCTGAGCTAAACCCCTAATCCTGTTTAGCTGCCCAATTTCCATATTAAAAACCCGAGTTTAGCTCAAATAGTTTGGACATTAGGCTGTCTAAGGATCAATTAGGCCTAATTCAGCCTTTTGGAACGAGATTAGGATAAGATATTAGGATTAAGACTTACAAAATACCTGGTTCACATCTCTTGCACATGCTGCTTAATTTTCACCCAAAAATCTAATTGAATGATATTTATTAAAATGCCCAATTATTCACATGTTATTGTCATATAGGGTGTTAATGCCCAGAGGATTGGTAGCTTATCTCAATTTCAAGAATTGGGCCTCCGATCATATATAATGCATTACACGGCCCATAATGTTATTTTTGTCTAGGTTAATATATCCTCATTTTTTAATAAACCATCAAAGATTGTTTGCCAAGTTAAACAGGAACAACCGCAAAAGTTGAATGCATTGATGAACCCAGTTAGCCCAATATATAGCTTATTTGCCATTACTTTCTGAAATTTAAGTTTGATTTCAAAACTTAGGTTTTACCAACGGTTGGTTGGATCAAGTGGTAAGCGGCTTGTTTCAGCTTAAGCAAAGTCTCGAGTTCGAGCCTTGTGAATGCAGCAGCCACCGTTGGGAGACCTTCCCACCTTTCCTGGGTGTGCGACACGGGTCGAGTCCGGATTAGTCGGGGCGAAATTTCAGAGACGGGGCGTGTAACAAAAAAAACCTTAGGTTTTGACCTAAAACCTAAATTTTGTCCAAGTACAAATTTTTTTCTGAAAAGCTATTTTGGTTACAAAACCTTAGTTTGAAACCTAGGTTTTAAAACCTAGATTTTCTCTTTCCTACTTTTTCTTCTTTCACTTTCATATTTTATACTTTTTTCATTCTTTCTCTTTCCTATTTCCTACTTTTTCTTTCTTTCTCCTTTCTCTTTCTTACTTTTCATTCTTTCTCTTTCCTACCTACTTTTTGCCTCGAAATCTATAAAAGCTAATAACTTCCCAAACATAAATCACTTTTCAAAACTTAGGTTTTACTTCGGAATCTGTAAAAGCTATTTTCCAAAACCTAAGTTTTATCTCGAAATATGTAAAAGCTATTATGAAAATGAGATCCAAACAAACTCCAAAGGCAGCACAAACTTCTACTGACCATTAAATTAAAAACATAACCCATCCTCCTTCTCTTTTGTGGGTTGAATAGTAAGACGTTTAAACTTCTCACAATACGAAAGGGGTTTGAAACCCATTACGACGTTTGGAGAGACATCCTAACTTCTAGGTGCCTAGATAAAGGTCAAATGATGTTTCGATCTATGCAATAGTGGTATGACTTAAGAAGAGAGAGATTTCATTTCACTCTTAAATCGTGGATAATCTCAACCCCTTTTCAAAATTTTTTGCATGAAAAAAATCACCAATAGTTGCTTTTAGCGGAAATAACTAATCACTCACATAATGTTGAATCAAAATTCAAATCTTACTAGAGGAATGCCCACATTTAATAACCGATAATACTTCAAACAAGATTTAGCTAGACTTAAAAAAAAAGAACAAGATCAACAATGAGAGTTTTAAGAGAAGAGATAGCCAAGAATTTGGATGGCCAATTTTTTTCAAAATGTGTTGGAATATGATGGTCACCTTGGTGGATTAGGGCCCAAACCCATTTTGATTGGGTGTGAAATAAAAAAATGAATAATATCAAATAATAGAGATAATTCTTCCTCTACGTATTTGAATTTTAAAATGATGTAACTACAATATGTGATATATGAGATATGGGATATGGGGGATACAATTTCATGGTATGTGAGAAATAACTCTACAATAGAATATCTCCGGTTTATTCTCAAAGCATTCTTTCTTCTTCTTCTCTTATTGGGTGTTTTTGTTGTGTAAAATAATTAGAGTCCATATCGATGATTCGATTCTTATGTAAATACTAAGTAAGTTGATGGATTCCAGATAAATGTGAAATCCTACACTTTGAATAAATAAAGTAGGTAAAACTAAAGAACAGGCTGTATTACAAGCCAAAAGAATTAAGAATTATCTGGGACATTTTTTTAAAGATCTGTCTGGGACATGGATTTGAAACAAATAATTTTGGAAGCTGATTCAAATACCTCATAGATGGAATTAACGGTTGTGTTTCTGAACATTAAAAGGATGCTTTCCATGGGGTTTAACAAAGCAAGGCAATAAATGGATTCAAAGACCTCTTATATCTCGAGACCGAAATAAGGTTTTAGACGGTTTTAACAAATAATAGGCCTCAAAATGCCGAGCTTTTCAGCTCAAAAAAAAAATGCCCAGCTTTGTGACATGACCCTTCAAAGCGATCGATAGAAAATGATTATTTGAGACTTAATCTCCTCACTATTTAATTTCCCGTGTCTGCATAGGAAGGAAATTATGTTTACGTAAATCGAAATAAAAAATCATTCTTCCAATTCCCAACACATAAATTACTGTAAATGGATGGAACAACCTCCTGCTTGCCTTGTTATTGCACACACTAACACACACACGGAAATACCGTGCCCGACCCGGTGAACCGTGGATCGCAGTCGGCAAATTGACCGTAGGAGCCTGTGCTGCCTCTCCCTGTCTTCATCCCAACTTCGCCGTTCGAACGAAGACTATAGCCTTTTTCTCTTCCAGAGTCCAAGGAATTGGACTATCCTCACACTGCGCGTCTCTCTTCGTGTTTCAATCCATGGCTTCTTCTATCTTCTACCCACTCTCTGCTTCTCCCCTTCCCCCTATCGACGATTCTACTTCTAAATCCTCCTTCTTCCATGGAACGAAGCTCTCGTCTTGTGGCCCCTCTTTTACTGCACGTGCGAAGCAAAGTGTCACTCGAAGGTTTTACAGGTCTCCTTCTGCCATGTCGCTCAATCATATCCCCAAGCAATTCAGGGAAAAAAATCTCAAGGATGGATGTGAGTTACTGCGCCTTTCTTCGTTCACTTGAGAACCCGTACTTTAATTCCACTGTGACTCATATTTTGTTTAATCTCCTTCTACATGGAATATACTTCATCCCCTGTAAAATAGGAAAACCCTAAAGCACTTATCCTTTTAAGGGCAGCTTGTAAATAATCAGAAGAAAATGAAATTACACACTCACGCATTTCATTTATCTGATTATCAACTACATCGTCCATGTGCAAGGATTTTCTTTTTTATGCGAGCTCATCATGTACTTGGAACTGAAGTAAAGGCATGAAATCTAGTTGTATGGACGTTTACCATTATCCTCATTTTGCCCCTTCAAGTTTTATTGCTAGCTGAAGTTAATTCGTTCTCTATAAAGTTATGGATAGCTCATCTGTTCTAAAATTTTGAAGATTTTCAAGTTCAAGCTTGATATAAAAGCGAAGGAATCACAGGTGTCTGACTTTGACCTCTATCTTCCCTTTATGTAGTGATGGACAATTACAAGAATGCACCTCAATATCTATATGGTCTTACTCCATCACAAATTGACATGTTCATGACCGAAGATAACCCTGTCCGGAGGCAGACTGAAACTGTTACTGAGGTTTTCATTATGCGCTTGCTCTTGATATCATCTAATATTGCTATGATGTTATAACGATAAAATAGGACTATTGTCGATCTAGTTATAGCTTGCCAGATGTTCATTTTATCTTGTCCCCAATCTTTTTTGTCGTTGATGGATTCAGTTGCCCTGTAGGTTTCTTAATTTTAACCTTTGTGACAGGAAAGCATCTCCTCTGCTAAAAACTATTTGGATAATGGAGGGATGTGGAGTCTTTCTGGCACGGGAGATAAGGGCCCTGCACAATGCAGTATGAGTGTTAGTATGTATAGAGGAGGAGCCAGGGGATATGGAAGACCTAGAACTGCTCCTCCAGATTTGCCTTCTTTGCTTTTGGATGCCCGAATATGCTATCTGGGTATGCCGGTAAGGCATTTTGTGGCCTGTTGCTCATAGGTCCATTAGTTCTGAAATCACTCACTACCCCCCCCCCCAACAAAAAAAAACCCAAAAGAAAAAAGTATGTATGTATGGGCGGGCGGGCATTTGGCTCATTCATCTTTAATTTCCTCTTTCTGATTTTTGCAGATAGTACCGGAAGTAACAGAACTTCTAGTTGCTCAATTTATGTGGTTGGATTATGATAACTCTTCCAAACCAATATATTTATATATTAATTCATCTGGAACTCAGGTAAATCAGGAGTCACCGATTGTGTCTAAATTTTTTCCTTGCGTGTAATTTTTTTTTGGCGAAATGCTTTACATGTTAATTGTGTGATTGGATTTTCCTGATTTTGTTTAGGATGATAAAATGGAGACTGTCGGATCAGAAACTGAGGCATATGCAATAGCGGATATGATGGCAGTAAGTTGTTTTCTATGAACCACGTGTCATTTCAATACCCCACTTGTGGCTTTAATTTGGTTTATCTCTTTAAGCTCAGCCGTCTGACTCACCCCTCTTTTTGTGATCTACCTGAAGTATGTTAAAGCAGATGTCTATACTGTGAATTGTGGAATGGCATATGGTCAAGCAGCAATGCTTCTGTCACTTGGAGCAAAGGGTTATCGTGCATTACAGCCAAATTCATCCAGTACGGCTATATTTAAAGTCTTGAATTTTTTTTTGTGATCGCTTGCACTTAATTTCCAGGACCTTTTAGGACCTCTTGCTAATTTGTTATCCATGATTACAGAATCTACTATCTTTAATTATATTTTTACAGCTAGCCATTTTGTGGCTTCACATGGAATCCCTCAATCAAATGATAATTGATCCTCCTGTTAACAACTATTTTCTAGACGATTGGTTAGACAAATTCTAGTTCTTCAGTGGCTTTGACATGTTTTCTGCTAGGCCATGGAATGAAAAGACACAATTTAATCTGACATCTTGGAATTTTTGGACTCTTCAACTTTGGCATCTATTGTAGATGTAACTTCTTGCGAGCACCATGAAATGTGGATGGGGATGGAGAAGTGTTGATATGAAGTTGCAATTGATTGAATTTCATGCAAAGCCATCCTCTTTGGCTGATTCGCCAGTTTCTTCTCCATTTTTTGTGTTAACTATCAAGATTGGGACATGGAAACCGGATGTGAACTGACATGAACATGGTGACACTGCAAAATTTGAAGCATGTTATTAGTGTAGTGTTGTGTTTTACATAAGCTTCGGACGTGTTACAAACATATTTCCTTTTTCCAAGTGTTCTTCCCTGATAGGCTACAATATTCTTGAGGCTGGGGAAAGCTGCACTTTAAGAGTGGTCATGGTTACAAATGACCATTTTCCTATCAACATTTAGAACGTTGTTGACAAAAAAATAATAAGATAGTATTTTTTATATTGATTTTGTGTTTGGTTACATGGAATGCTCTTCTCTCACTGTGGCTTGGCTTCCCAATTGTCATGTATTGCAGCAAAACTGTATCTCCCAAAAGTCGGTAGATCAAGTGGTGCTGCAATAGATATGTGGATTAAGGTACTGCTTATTTATGCCTGATTTTTCTGCCTGTCTCCCTTTGTTATGATTAATGACTACATTATTTGATAACATTTCCACAGGCGAAAGAACTAGAATCAAATACCGAGTATTACATTGAGCTGCTAGCGAAAGGAATAGGGAAATCTAAAGAAGAACTTGCCAAAGAAATCCAGCGGCCTAAATATTTCCAAGCTCAAGAAGCGATAGACTATGGAATTGCTGACAAGATCATCAACTCAAGGGATGACGCATTTGAGAAGCGGGTAAATTTTCATAACTAATCGTGTTTATGCTCTAAATCTTTGTGGCATAATGTACTTATCATGACTTTCTGCACCAGAATTACGATGAAATGCTTGCTGAATCAAGAGCTATGAGAAGACAAGCTGGTGGTCCTTCACAGGCAGCAGCTTCTGGATTTAGGTAATACCATAGAACGGCAGTTTAAAACGCATATGGTTCCTTGTTGACGACGCTTCACATGCAATGCCTTTCTAAGGCTGTGGGTTTTGGTGAAAAGTGACAAGTTTCTTTTTAATGTAACGCAATTTATTGTGTATAAAGTTTGTTCTTGGGTAATGTATTATGTTCCTTGAATAACTATGAAAGAAAATGGAGCAACTTGATCATGCTTCAATTTGTTCATTCTTTCTGTATCCCGAACCTGACAGGAATGTTTAAACATTCTAGTATTACACATTTTTTCCTAAAAAAAAAAATTCCCCCCGTGTTTTTGTATATACTACATAATTCAACAGCAAAGATAATGAATTTTGTTATCAACAGATGAGTACTCCCAAAACTTGGTCAGAACATGGCCAAACAATGGAAAGTGAGAGAACTCTTTGATAACTCAATTTTGGAAAGTCAGGTATATCACACTTCTTGATTCATATTACGTCTTAACTTTCCAGGAAGCTAGTTTTCCTTCAATTTCGGGAATGTCTTGCACGCCAAAAGTCAAAAAGTGATGAGCAACCTAGACTATGCCATTGTTTTTATTTAAGAGACATGCGCTAATGATTTGAGATTTAAAGCAGGATTACATTTGCAACCTCATTTATTTGGAAAATTTTTGTATTACGAGACTACAAATTCTGGAAAAAGAAAACGGGGCTACACAATGTTTTGAGAGGAAAACGAAACATTGACTCAATCTGACGGCTCAAAGACTTCCACGAGTCGAGTCGACACGCATTCCATTCAAGGTTAATCTTTGCGTGGAATAGATCCCAAAATTCAAGGGAGGACGACGTCGTTTGAGGCATGACTAATGGACCAAAAAAATTCAGCAGGCCTGATAAATATGCAGTCCGAGTAGATTTTTTTTTTGGTTACACAAGTGGATTGTTTTTTGGTTTGCTCCCTCCGTTTGTTGGTCGCCGTTCCGGAGTGGATTGAACAAAACAAATGAAACGGATCTTAACGGCAAATCAAGCATGAGAAACTGCAAATTCAGCGATGGGAACTCTAATTATATCGATTCGATCCTGAACTTGGCTTGAATTGCTATTTTCCTTTTCAGATTAAGCTGAGTTGATTTGAAGGTTATTTTATTGGATTGTTGCGGTCAATGCAATGGTGGTCTGCAAATGTCGCAAGGTTTTTGGCCCTCTTTCTCTTTTGGTCCTTGTGTTCGAATTATTGTAATAGATTTGAATTCTGTTGGGAATTTATGCTTGATTTGTTCGGTGGGTATATATTGATTGGATTTGCATCATAATTTCATGTGATGGGGGATTTATGTGCTTTTGCATTCGCTTGTTTTTATCCAAATGCGTGTTGGGAAAGGGTGTTTGATGCTGTTTTTTTTATAAGATGGAAAAAAAAAGTACAAAAAGCAAAGAAACAAAACTAGCCGACAGACTGAACAAGACAACGTAATTCCAGACGACGACAAAAGATTTTGGGCTTGGTCCTTTGATAGACTTTGAAAACCAGAGGCCAACTGTAACGCATGTTTAGCTAGCGCGTCCGCAGCCTCATTCTCCTCTCTCCGGATTAGGTGAACTCGAACTTCCCAGCCTCTCCTTAACAACTCGTGAAATACGCCAATAAGCTGGCTGTTCTCATGCAGTTCTGCCCCCTCGCTTTCCATCCAGTCCAATACTTCCGTAGCGTCACAGAAAAGCGAGACCTTCCTATAGCTTTTCTCCCATGCTCTACGAAGACCCCATATGCAGTCCCATATTTCAGCAGCGAAGCTGGAGTTACCTGGCACGTTACACATGAATGCCTCAACAATCTCGCCTGCTCCAGACCGAAGAACACCACCACATCCCGCAGCCTGGTTCCTATAGGAGAATGCACCATCTACGTACACATCTATGCTTGAAGAATCAGCAGCCGCCATTCTTGTCCCTCTAGTGATAAATTTCTGAGGCTTCCCCAGCAGTGTCCGAGCATGTTTCATACAGCTCACAATTCCTTTGACTTCCGCAAGTCCTTCCCACGTGCTCGTTCTGACTTCTTGGTGGACTAGCTCATTTCTCCGCCTCCAAATAATCCAACATGTTACGCCAAAGATATCATTCCAACGACCAAAGCCCATATTTCTTCCATTATTGATGTTTGTACAGAGCCAACTGCTGAGGTTGCTAGTCCAAAAGCCACTTTGATTGCTTAAACCACCTAGTTTTAGCCACAGCTCCTTCGCCCTATCACAATCACGTAAAGCATGTAGGGTGTTTGATGCTGTTTAGTTCTCGGCATATTGTTGCATGTTAGTTTGGCTTTTATCTTGGCCGTGTCTTGATGTCGGGTTAATTCATTCATACTAACGAATTCGATGGTTTTTCTTTGGTGTTTAGGCTACTAAATTATACTGCTTCGTGCACAAAGTTCCTGTCTGCGGAGAATGTATCTGTTTCCCGGAGCACCAAATTTGTGTGGTAAGTTCACAACTTAGATCTTAAACTAATATCAGATTAATGCTATCTAGGCCAGGAACCCTTTCTCTCTCGCGGAGAATGTATCTGTTTCTTCCGGAGCACCAAGGTAATATAGTTTATTCAAGTTTTGGCTTAAATTTTATTGAACGCCGTATTAAGGCGCAACTCGTGATTTTTTATTTGGATTAGGTCTCATGGGGGAAGAAATTATTGTTGTGCTGAATTTAGAGTTTCTGAGCTTACCATTTACCATTTTCCATAGGTTCGAACATATTCAGAATGGGTTGTAGACGGGGATTACGATTGGCCTCCTAAATGCTGTCAGTGTCAAGCTGTTCTTGACGAGGGGGCTGGATCTCAAACTACTCGACTTGGTTGCTTGCGTATGTAATTTTCCTTATTTATGTGTATAAAGGAAATCCTGTTGAAAGTTGAAATCCATACTGAATTACATAATATGATTTTATAGATTTTATCCACACAAGCTGCTTGGTCTCACATGTCAAGAGTTTTCCTCCGCACACTGCCCCTGCAGGATATGTGTGTCCTGCATGTTCCACTTCGGTAAGAATCATAAGATTTACCTCAAATAACTTCTTTTTCTTTTTTCAGTAAGAATATTTTAGGCCGAAACTTGAACTCAGGGGACTTGTGTATCCTTTATTGTAAATTTCTTTATTTTGTCTATTCATGCTTGTATGCCTTGAATTTTATCCGTGAAGGGAGAAACGGTAAGGCATTTTATTTTTGTCTGTTATTATCCTTTATTGCTTTCTTTCTTAAGTCTAAATTTCTTAATAATTAAGTACTTAAGCTCCCAAAAACTCTATTTTTATTTAGGATTTGTTTCAAAAATATTGTGATTTTTGAAAAGCTGTTGAACCGTAGGTGCTAAGAAATAGCTGTTGTTTATATGTTGTAAAAGATAATCTTTGGTAAAATATTTGTAAAAGCCACTTGTAGGAGAATAAATTTGATTGGTAGCGCATTTGATTTGAAATGTTGCTGTAACATGTAAAATGAAAATGAACATTATGCTCAATATACCAGAAGGAACTTTATTTTCTACTGCCAAAAGATTGTAGAGAAGCTTATTAATCATGTGCAAGAAATATTTGATATGAGGCATGTTTCTATTTTTGTCAGAAGTTAAAAATTAATGACATACATCATTTTAGGCACAATAAATTTTTGGTAGTCTCAATCTACGCTTATTTGAAAGCACCTGAAGATGAACTATAAAATCAATTAATCGTATATATGTGTATTTTTCTGTTAAAATTGATACAAGTGGAAGCAACATCATTCATTATCGACGAAGCAGTTGTATATCCTTCAAAAATCAAATTAATTAATGTTTGGTCTTTGGAGACTACCGTGAAGGTAATTGCCAGTCAACAGAAATGTCCTGTGATTAAAAATTTAAAACAATAAACTTCGTTAGGATCATGTGACTTGTATATTTATATGACAACTTTGCTTCTAAATCTTGCTTTCACCTGTTAGAGTTTCTTCCATGTGCTTGTGTCGCCGATTTTCCATTTTTAATTTTTTGTACAAGTGCAATCAAGTTTCATTTTGTTTATGCAGATATGGCCTCCCCAAAGTGTGAAAGATTCAGGATCCCGTCTTCATTCCAAGTTGAAGGAAGCTATCATGTAGGTAATGTATGAAGTTCTTGATAGATTGTTTTATGCGTTTATAGGATAATACTAGGGTAGCTTTCTTGGTTAAATATAAAACTACCTCATAGTGTAAACTGGGCTGTATTATCACTGTGAATGTTCCATTGTTATGGATGAGAAATGAATTG
>JANTPZ010012535.1:0-11143 GCA_025593235.1 Vachellia pachyceras | reverse complement strand
TACACAATTTAAAATATCAAATTTATTATATTATTAAGTTATAATTAAAATGTAAGTATGATTTGTGAACGTTTTATTGCACAGTTATCGATTAAATTTGATGAGTCAGCATTTTCCGTTAAGAGAAACTAACGGCGTTAAGTTTGAGGGACTGAAAGTGCACTTTTTAAACTTAAAGGACTAAAATGACACTTGACCCAAACTTAAAGGACTAAAAGTATACTTTAGCCTCTTTTAATATTTACAAGCTAATTATCTATTTCACATACTATCCCCTCACTGGTCCTTAGTATATCATATATTAAAGGATTTTAAAAAAAAATTAGTTTATAATTAATTCAGCTATATGTGATAATTGATGTTGTTTTTTTGGAAAATTTACAATCAGGTCCCTACAAAAAGAATTAATGTATAAAAGGTCTAAAAAATTGACAAAATTACCATTACGTTCCAACAGTAGCCGGTCCGATAGCTCAACAACAGGATCAGCTACTATTGGGATCTAATGGTAATTTTACCAATCTTTTAGACATTTTGTTCATTAATTCTTCTATATGAGACTTGATAGTAAATTTCCCTTATTTTTTCTAAAAGTACACTATTTAATAAAGTGTCGGAACTACCCTAGATAGCAATCAATATAAATATTTTTAGGATAAAAATATTATATTTAGAACTAAAATAAACATTTTATCTAAATTCTATATTGAGGATTGAAAAAGTATTTACTGCCACCTTCAATCCTTAATAATGTAAGCCTTAATTAACATCTTTATAGAGATTAAGAAAGTTAAATAAAGTGCTTTATATTATATTTTATTATATTCTGAAATACTTATTTATATCATTATACTATATATTAGTTTATGAGTTAGATAAATTAATTTAAAAATGATAAATATATTATTCGTGATCTATGATTTATCCAACTCCCTACCTGCGCCTAGAGGTGGTAAAACGGGTTGGGCTCGTGGGCCCAACCCGCCAACCCGCCACTTTAAGGGGGGCGGGTTGTCTCAACCCGCCCCGCCTAGCCCGCGGGTTGGCGGGTCAGCCCGCCTAACTCGCCCTTTTATTTTTTTAAAAAAAAATTATTTTATATGTATTTTTTTTTGCTTTTTTTCGATCCCAATATTTTTTACAAAGAAAAAAGTAATATTAAATGCTATTTTTAAGAAATTATTGAACACTTATTGATAGGATTGGAAAGATAAACATGAAATTATGCAATCTTATAGAAAAAAATTGAGTAAAAATTTTAAAAATATTAATTTTATAAATAAAAAAATAATTTTTGGCCCGCCAACCCGCCTTGGCGGGCTCGGGTTGGGATTCCTGAGCCTGCCAACAAAGAAAAGGTTGGCGGGCTGGCCCGCGCCAGCCCGCAACCCGCGGCCTGACCCGCTTTCCCACCTCTACCTGCGCCACACACCAACTAGCATGCCAGGAAAAAGGATGAAAGGTGAGTGAAAAGAGAAGGCAAGGGGAACAAAAATGAGAAAAGGAGTGAAGCACTTTGGAGACAACCAAAGAAATAACAATCAAACAAAGATAAAGGGAAGCATGCGAGAGGTCTATACAAATGCCAATAATATATAAGGGACCACATTCAATTATGGAGTACCACAAGCTCAATATTATTTCTTTTTTTTACCACATTGTTAATAAAAATATTTTTTTCCTTTCTTTCTTTAAGTGTAATTATCTAGCTTTCACTGCTATCGAGTATTGACAATTAAAAATTTGCATATTATTATATTTAATATAATTAGGAATAATTCTTTTAATATGATTTTCTCTATCATTCATAAAATTCGAAATTACTATTTTACTTAAATTATACTTCCTTCAACCCTAAGAGTTAGTTAACGAACTTTTGGGTATTAACAAAATCAGGGAAATTATATATTTATATTAGATGTATGTTAATTTTTCTAAAATACACCTTTTAATCTTATGTATTGAGACTTATGTATTGAGATTAATCTCAATGAAAATCCGTTAATATATATAATTAATATGGATACGTTAGAAAAAATTATAAATTTAAAAGATAAAATGAAATAACAGCTTATATTTATAATTAAAATAAACCCCTTTGGTGGTAGGAGTATCATTTTTCTCCGTCCGACCTAATTATTAGATTTTCTATTTTTTTTCTATTTTTCATATTTTTGGTGAAATTCTATTTTGCATTTTAATTTGTGTCTTATGGTCTCATGGTAGGAGTATCATTTTTCTCCGTCCGACCTAATTATTAGATTTTCTATTTTTTTCTATTTTTCATTTTTTTGGTGAAATTCTATTTTGCATTTTAATTTGTGCCTTATGGTCTCTTGCAAACTTTTCCCCGCTGATCATGCTTCGTTTTCTCCCTTTTTTTTTGATAAATCGTTTCTCCATTAAAACAAAGACATATAAAAGAAAGTTATGTCATTAAAGTTTTTATCTTTCCATCCATAAACTTTGACTAAGGTTTCTTAAGTTAGACGTTTGTTAGTTTTAATTCACAGCCTTTTATTGTACCCAATGCCACAATTCTAACCTTTCTTTTGATAATGACCATATGAAACTTTATGGGAAAAATAAGAGTGGAGGGCCTAAAGAAAATAATTTTTGTTGAGGAGGACTGTAGCCATTGTAATTACTTAGAAGGATTGAGTTCAAAAGTATAAAATTAAAAATATTAAATTATCTCCAGCAAAATTTCCTACATGTTTATCGTGCATTCTCTTGCACCTTCTATTCTTAAAACTATTAACAAAATTTAAATTTCAAAAAATTAAATAAATTTTCCTCAATTTTGAAAATGCTACACATTATTCAGTTTTGTTAATGTTATAATTTCTTTTTAAAATCATCACAAACTTTAACTAAAGTTAAAAATTATATAGTTTTAAGGATTTGGGGCAAAAATGTCCATTGACTATATACTATCTGTCAAGTTCAAAAAGTCTATTATGTAGTATTCAAAAAGGTTCAAAAATAGCATTTTTACACCTTTTTTATTAGTACTTGGACATTTTTGGGAATCGACGATAGTATTTGGTGTCAGATGCATATATCACAATAATCGATGGGCATTTCCCTCTTAACCCTAGTTTTTAATCAAACTAAACATATTTTACATTTTTATCATAAGGGTTAAAATTTTTCTATATATAGAGAAAATAAAAATAAAATTTACATATTTTAAACCATTATATACTTAGGTCTTATGTATATCAAGTTCTCCTATCATACATGGAAAATGTGTCATGATTTTGAATATTATCATATAACTTTATATAAGGAATTTTAAAATATTACATTTAACTTTAAATAGAACACGTGCTCATGTATGATTAGAGAACTTGATGCAACGTATACAAGGAATTTGACAAGTTTTGAATTGATGTATATAAGGAATTTGACAAGTTTTATTTTTTAATCAATTCATAGAAAACTTTAAATTAATTAAATATGTTACACACAATTGAAGAAGAATTGCGCATGTTCAAGGACATGTGCCCTTATATAGTTTTGGTAATAAATTTTGTAACGTTGGATTTTTTTCAACAACTTTTACTAATTAAAATAAAATTAAAAATGATGTAATTTTACTAACTTCGTAATAAGTCAGCCTTACATAAAAATAGTAACGAGCATTTGGACTAACAGTTGATTAAATTGCATCATTTTTTAAAGATTGTGTTCATTTTGCACTTTTCAAAATTCAATTATGCCAGACACTCTTGACGAAAAAATTTGTTATAAAAGTGCATCTTAACCCATAAAAATATATTACATACAATTGAAGAAGAATTAAAACCCGTTTAAAGGCACGAGTCTGTATATATTTTTGGATAATAAATTTTAAGTTAAAATATACTTTTAATCCTTTATGTTTCCGTCAGATTTTATTTTAATCCTTTAAGTTTAAAAAGTGCCCTTTCAAACCCTCAAACTTAACGCCGTTAGTTTCTCTTAACGAAAATTATTGACTCATCAAATTTAATTGTTGACTGTGCAATAAAATGTTGACAAATCATACTCTCATTTTAATTTTAATTTGATAATATAATAAATTTGATATTTTAAATTGTGTAAAATAAAAAAAGATTTAAAATAACATCGATAAATTTGATGAGTTAGCAATTTTCGTTAAGAGAGACTAACGATGTTAAGTTTGAGGGACTAAAAGTGCACTTTTTAAACTTAACGGACTAAAGTGAAACATGACGCAAACATAAATGACTAAAAGTATACTTTAACCTAAATTTTATTATGGGGATTTTTTTTTCCAACAACTTTTCGTAATTAAAATAAAACTTTATTATTAAAGTGAATGGGATGAGAATAGGAGGAATAAGGAATTCCAGTAAAAGGGGGTGCAAACCGTAAAACAAAAGAAAGCTAGCATGGGAAAAATAATAATAAAAAAATTAAATTAAATCAAAGTAAAAGCACGACAAATAATTGATGATTGAAATTTGGGGGATCCAACGTTTGAAAACTGGAATTTTCTGTTCAACGCCCTTTTGCCTCTCCTTCCTTTTCAAATCTCCAATGTCTTCGTTTGTGTAAGTTAATTACCACTTTGGCTATGTTTGTTTAACCCGTTTTGCCAACGGGTGCGCTTACCGAGACACTTTTCCTCTCACATAAGCTACCTCAGAATCTGTGTCCGTTTCCCCAACGGGCTATCCAAACGGAGCCTTTGCCTTTTATTTTCCTCCTTCCCTTGTGGGACCCTCCAATTGCAAAATAGATGCCGTCAGTGCATCTTGACGTTTCCGTCCTTTATAGTTGGGTCCAGAAAACCTACCAACCAGCATTTGAAATCTAACGTAGGCCCTTTCATTTCGCATCCTTCCCTCTCTCTCCCACTCTCAACTCTCTCTCTCGCATTAAAGAAGCCCAAGCATTTTTGACAGCTGATCATTCACACATCACGCGAGAAACTTAACTTCTGGTTCAGCTCCGATCCGCCAAGCTTTTTAAATTCCTCTGTTCTTCAGGTTCAGGTAATCCTTCTCCCATTCTCAGGCTCAGCTCATTGTGCATTGTCTTCGATCTCTTGTTCGTCCCTGATCGCTGCATGAAAGGATTCCAGTTCACGTAAATCATACTTCCTTTTCCTTTCAGCAATCTGCGTGTTTCTCTACGGTTTTTCGTCTCCGTTAAGATCATCAAAATCACAGAACCGTTTCCTCTCCTGGATCATCAAAATCATACCTCCTGAATGTTCCATTAAAATCATCCAGTTAATGTTAATCGTTTTCTTTCCTTTCTGAAAGATTCCAAGTTCTCCTGTAATTTCAATCTCTGGTTACGAAATTTATCAGAAAAACCAGACCAGAGTTTTCACTCTGTTTCGTTCTGCATTCTGAAATCTGGATCATAATCACCGCTTTTTTCACATAAGTCCTTCATGATTTTAGTCTCTTTCTGTTAATTTGAAGAATCTGTGTGGAATTCTGGTTGCAGAGGGAAATCGTTTTTTCAGTTTGGTTTCTGGGAAAGTTGAGGAAATACGATGCCGCAAGAGAGCAACGGTAACTCATTCTTCACGTCGCCTTCAAAGAGAGGATTAAAAGCGTTGGTATCAAATAATAACTCTAACGGTAATGAGGCGTCGTTCGTCGTCACTGAGGAGATCATCAACGATCATGAATTAGCTCAGAGGAAAGCAGAGGAAGCAGGTACGTAATACCGATCTGATACACTGTCCTTTTACATATTTTTATTGCCTTGGATCAGAGTTACTCTTGAACAAGAAAATTATAAGCTCAGGTGCTAATTAAATGCACTCAGTTTGTTTTTCTTAACTTTTCTTTTTCCATATTAAAATCTAGTCCTCGGCTTCCATGTAAGACCGGTTGAAGAGCTGGTCTTAATTACCTATTTTCCTTATTTATTATCTTTTTCTCAAACTACATCTTATTAATACTCTCTTTGATAATGGTTAATACAACACAAAATAGTAAGAGTATTTTAGAAAAACCAGTCAAAATTATTATAATTAACTAATTTATTTATTTATTTTATCTAATCAAATTAGTTATAGATGTCTGACATTAGGAAACAGAAGAGTATATTAATTATGGATATATGAGCCAGTAGTGTTGGTTTAACTCTATGTATAGTGATTTTGATATTGATTTGTTGATGACATTGTGGTTTTGATTATACTTTAGTGGTTTAGGAGTTTACATATAACTGGAATTGATTTTCAACTAAGTTCACACTCTATTTGCAAGATTATATAAATTTTCTTATAATTAAATTTGAGATATCTTTTTTCTTTTTCTTTATCTGTTTTTTTCTCTTTTAAGAAAAAAAGAAGGGGTATGATAAGACTGTAGGACTATTCAATACTTTAAAAAGCAAAAAACAAAAAACAAATGATTCGTGTCACTTTAACCGGTGGTTGTGGTAGAGGGCCGATATTTTTTCCCTAATTTTTTAATAATTTGTTTATTTCTTACTTTTTGGTTTTATTGTCTTCTTTGGTCAACCAAATAATTAGAAGACAGATATATAGCTTGCTTTGCCTAACAAAAGGCAGAGATTAAAGAAAACCAAAAAGTAATAATTTAGCGTTACTTACGAAACAAACAGTTCTGTGGGTGATTAAATCTCCCAAGGGAGAATAAAAAACAAAACAAATCAAAAAAAACGAATAGTAAAAGAAAAAGAATTGAAGGTTTCAAAAGATAGTGAAGCACGTAATGATGAAGCGCAGGAAGCGGAGCATGTGGTGGTGGCAAAATATGGCTTTAAGGGAATAATGGGTCCAAAAATTTTGATGATCTTCGCCGAAAGAATTCTTAACTCCATCCACCATTGGAATCTTTAATTATAGTTAATCTTATTTAAATTTAATTAAATATATGTTCTTTTTAACCTTTTGTGGTTGGAGTTAAAATGATTAAAAGGAAAAGACGTAATAGTAATGATCTTTTCCACTTTCAGGTCGAAAGAAAGGAGAAAAAAAGGAAGATCATTTCCACTCAATTAGAATAATTTAGTTGGCTCGTTTGGTACGCTGTAATTGATTTTGATGGAGATGGAGATGGAGATGGAAATGGAAATTGATATAAATATAGAAAAAAATGTGGGGTAAAAAAATCAATTACATGGATTACATCATGGAATTCATTTTTACCCATTTTGAATTCCATTTCCATTTTCAATTCCACCTCAATTCCACCATAACAAACATAGGAAATGAATTCCATTTCTATTTTCATCTTTCAATTTCACCATATCAAACATGGCAGTAGGATAACGAAAAGTAATGCACACAATATGATTCGTAGCACTCAGGGAGTGACTTCTTGAAGAAAATCTTAACAAGTTGTTACGTTCGTATGTTTATATCCCAAAAATATATTTTAAAACTAAACGCTTTATATCTAAACTAGAGTGGCTCTGTTTGAATAGTCCGTTGGGAGAACGGACACCGATTCTGAGGTAAATATATGAGAGGAGTTTTATTTTGATAAGCGTAGGAATGACTTTTGGTTGCCCAAACGGGCTAACCAAACAGAGCCAATATTTATCTTGTTAATAGTACATTTTTCATGAAATGAAAATATTAAATAAATAAGCAATACGTAAACTTTCTGAAATTTTTTTAAATTTTAAGGAAATATAGTAATTATTTGAACTAAAAAACCCCTTGAATTTTTGTGGTAATTTCCTTATATAATTATCTTTATTTGGAACGTGAACTGAATTCAAAGGCTTGGCAAAAAAAAAAAATTCAAAGGATTTCTTTGTCCATATGTTTTGTTTTGTTTTCCAATTTGATCAACTGAATGAGTTGTTAGCAGAGAGGGATTTGAAGCAAGTTAACGCCGATCTCAATGTGGTGGTGATCTAGAATGAGTTTAATTTATAATAAATTTTTATATATTTATTATAAAAATTTATAGCCATCAATCCAACCAAAAGAGTACAGATAAAGGACCATTCCAAATGATCCATTTGGATTTGATCAAAATTCAAAATAAAAATTAAGTTGAAATTGTTTTCTTTCCTGAAGAGATGATTTTTTTTAAAAAATAAATTATTATGACTTTATAATTATTAATCAATAATTTTTTTCTTATTTTGTTGGCCAAAAATAATCATAATGGGCAAACCTTTTCTTCCCTGTTGATGCAAAGTGTTCTGAATTCTGAAACTGGGTATGCTTGTGATTATATGTGGTAAGCTTCAAGGAGGTATAAAGCAACAGAATGGCTTCGCGAAATGGACCATGTTGCGTCGGCGTCACTCTCCAAAGAGCCCTCCGAAGAAGAATTCTGCCTTGTTCTTCGCAATGGTCTCATTCTCTGCAACGTCCTCAACAAAGTCAATCCCGGGGCTGTTCTCAAGGTGTTTTTTTTATTATTTTGCCCCCTTTTGGGCTTCTACCTTGTTCTCAGTTAATACATGTATAACACTTTTGTGTACTCTTGTCGGTTCTTTTCCTTTTCATTTGCATTCTTGGTAATGGATTGGCAATAGGTGGTGGACTATGCTACTCTTGCGGCTCAATCTGCAGAAGGAGCGGCTCAATCTGCCATTCAGTATTTTGAGAATATGAGAAATTTTCTGGAGGCGGTGAAGGATATGAAGCTATTGACGTTTGAAGCATCAGATTTAGAAAAGGTTAACTTCGTTCTAATTTTAATTTGATAAATGTTAGTGTTGTGTTGTTTTTCTTCTACTCTTGTTGCGCTTTTTATAAAACTAATAAACTTTGGAAATGCAGGGTGGTTCAATGAGTAAAGTTGTGGATTGCATTCTATGTTTGAAAGGATATTATGAATGGAAGCTAGCTGGTGGAGTTGGAGAATGGAGGTATGGAGGAACAGTACGGATTACTTCATTGCCAAAAGGGTCTTCTTCTTCCATAACTAGCAGTGAAGGTACTGATGAATCCCTGGATGAGTCTGAGTCATCACAATATGAAGAGCTGCTAGAATTTCTTCATCTATCTAGTGAGATCTCGATTGAAGAAACTAGAACTTTTAATGCGTTGGCGTTCCTATTTGATCACTTTGGACTCAGACTCCTTCAAGCGTACCTTAGAGAGACGAATGGGATTGAAGATCTGCCTATGAATTCAATGGTAGGTAAGAGCCTTTTCAGTATTGTACTGTTATAGCCTATATTCTGATCTTATTGTGCTAATACTTTATACTATCTATGACTCTTACAATTGGCAAACAAGTATTTTAAGACATTGCATTGACCACAAAGCTACACGTACATATTGATATCATATGTAGGTAACAAACCATTTCGTTGAATTATAACAACCATGAATATTTCATTGAGAATGACAAATGAAATTGTTGTGAAGATTTCATTTCTTTTATCCTTTTCAAAAATGAACTTGTGCATTTTTCTTCTATGGTTTATTCAATGTCATTGGTAATAGGTATGCACTTTGTAGGTAATTGATGCATTGCTCAGTAAGGTAGTCAAGGATTTCTCAGCATTGCTTGTTTCGCAACGCAATCAGGTGATTTAAAGTTCGCATAATTTTGTTGGCACCATGTTTATAGAATATTGTCGTACTTGTTTCGAACCCTTCCAAAATGATTTAATCACTAATTTCTATTTTCATATTGCAATATTGCAGCTTGGTCTTTTCTTGAAGAAAATATTGAAAGGTGATATTGGTTGCCTATCAAAAACAGAGTTCATAGAAGCCATTTCATTATATCTTAATCAAAGAAGTAGTTTGGGGTCCAGAGATTTTTCAAAATTCTGCATTTGTGGAGGAAAACTTGACCGCACTCAGAATGAGAGTAATTGTTTTTTCAACCATGCTGAAATAATCAATAAACAACAGAAACAACTTGAGGTATGGAATTAACAAATAGGATGCATTGTTCTTGTCGCTTTGATCATATGACTCAAGAGTTTACACTATCACCCACGCTATAAGGGCCTTTCTCATGCTCCAGGGGATGAAATACTTTTTTGAAGAGACAAAGATTGAGGTCAAACAAATTCAGTCAGAATGGGACCAAGAAATGGGAAGGCTCGGTGAGAATCTAAGATATGGTTTTCATGAGAAATATCTGCCACATCTGTCGCATCCTTTAATTTGATTTTTCTTCCCACAAGACTGAGTTAATTTTGTTGTCCTACTTAGAACATCATATAAAGAGCCTAGAAGCAGCAGCCTCTTCCTACCACAAAGTCTTGCAGGAGAACCGCCAACTCTACAATCAAGTGCAGGACTTGAAAGGTGCATATGAATTTAAAATATTTCGTGTCCGTGAATTTAATATTACAGTGGATATTGATAACCTTGTTGTCCTATAGGAACTATTAGGGTCTACTGTAGAGTGAGACCCTTCTTGCAAGGACAATCAAATGCAAAGTCCACAGTAGATTATATAGGAGAAGGTGGAAATATCATGATTGTTAATCCCCTTAAACAGGGTAAAGATGCAAGAAAAGTGTTTCAATTCAATAAGGTCTTTGCAACAAATGTCACGCAAGGTATAATTTGTTTACATGTCATTGGTTAATTGCAAATGCTATAGTATTTCCTTGTGATTTGTTTTATATTCATATGTTTAAATCGCTCATAGACTGCTCTGCTCTGTGTAATGATTTAATAATCTTTTTCGTGTTTTTTTCTGGTCACAACAAAAGAGAAAAATAATTGTATGTTTTGCTTGTATATCCAATTGTTGCATCAAATTAAACAATTGTACTTGGATAGAGTTAAGATCTTTCTTATTCATATTCAAAGTAATTAACAATGATATCTTGATCATGTGCAGAACAAATATATGCTGACACGCAACCATTGGTCAGGTCTGTTTTAGATGGTTATAATGTATGTATCTTTGCATATGGACAAACTGGCTCCGGGAAGACCTATACAATGGTAATTTCACATTACACATGCATAGTAATTGTGGAGATGCTAGCACTGCCACACAGTATTACCTTATAGATTTAATTTATTTGGTTAGTGTGTAGCCTGTTATTCTTTAGTACTTGTTAATTGTTATAGCATGAGATGAAACAATTCAAATGTGTATTTTTTTTCAATAATAAATTTTTTTAGGGTTCACCCTTGTAGTGGTTTTAAATTTTTTTTCTTTTTAGTTAATTTATTTACTGCAACCTGTGAGTAACT
>JANTPZ010012534.1:0-10762 GCA_025593235.1 Vachellia pachyceras | reverse complement strand
GATCCCCAGAATTTTCATATGTCACCATGATTTCTAAAGAAACATTTTGTGGGAATTTTTGTGTGAATATTATGGGAGAACTTATGATCCCATCTGATCAGATTATGACATAGTTTTTATTGATGTTTATAATTGTTTTTGTCAGGAGACAAGCAAAGACATGACAAGGATGATTATGCAGAAAAGGAGAATCAAATTGAAGTTCTTAGAGCATAGTCAATTGTGTGATTGAATATATAAATTTATTTTTTAACTTTGACTTTTTTCAGACATTGGAATGTATGTTTATGATTAAAGATACTATGTACTTGATATTACTATTTAAAATTTGATTTTTCGTTCAATTGTGTGTTTGAATAGAATTTGTTTATAATGCGTAGTTGATTTATATTTAAAATCAATGAGACATTTAGCAATGGAATTATCAATTTAAATGGTAAAATATAGCCCATTTAGCGACAAAATATAACTCATTTAGCGGGGAATATAACCTATTTAGCGACAGAATATAACTTATTTAGTGATGAAATTGTCGAATTTAACGACGGAAATACAACCCATTTAGTGACAAATTTAGCGATAGAATATTACTCATTTAGCGACGGAATTGTCCGTTGCTAATTCCGTCGCTAAATTAGCGACGGAATTGTCCGTCGCTAATTCTGTTGCTAATTAGCGACGGACAAATCCATCGCTAAATTTAGCGACCCTCATTTTAGCGACGGACTTTTTTCGTCGCTAATTCTGATTTTTCCGTCGCTAAGTCTGATTTTTTCGTCGCTAATTCCGTCGTTAAATCTGATTTTTCTAGTAATGACATATTGGCATTATTTAAATCTAGGGCCAGCTCACGGGAATCACAGTTGGCATGCAAGCCAATAAGTCGGCCTTATATACATTATCAATTATAAATTATTATAAATTTTCTTGAGAAAATGCGTAAAAAAAGTCATTCAAATTTTTTATTGACAGAAAGAATTAATAGTATGTACAAATTAATATATAGAATATAGAACTCATCATCTCGAACTCGAAGAGCATTGGTGGAATCATCATATTGGGATTCAACGTAAGCAACACGGATATCTTTATATTTGAAATAATCATATTTAAGCACGGTAGAATATTAAATATAAGTATATCTTTTAGTAAGAATTTAAACATTGATTTACTGTTATGTAATGGATTAGTCTCTTTCGCTATACTTAATTCTATTGGTAACCGTGCTTTATTTTAATTGTAATACCAATAAATCACAATCCTTCTTTTGAATAAATAAAAAAAATTAATTGTTTATCGATAAAAATAGATGTGTTAATTTCTTACAAAACTCCATTTAATCATCTTTATTGAATGTTACTCACACAATAGAAAATCCCCTTAATAGCTAACAAATATTGTACACTCTTGTGATATTGAAAAAAAATAAAATAGGAAAAACACACAATTATCTTCACTAGAAGATCGGATACGAAAATAAAACCACACTTATATTATACATACACATCTCATTACATAAGTATAATACACAATATGCAGCAGATTAATAAAGTGATGATATATTGTATAAAGTTATACTTTTATTCATTTTTTTGACTAAGGACATGTATCCTTCTATTGAAGATAATATTACCAGGGTACTGTAAAGCAATGTATGTGAGAAGATTGGTAATGGTTAGGCTCTTCTATTAGACTAAACCCATTGGTTATCTATAATTTATTATCACTTTTTTCTTCAATTTATCTATAATATTACTTTTTAGAAGTAATCATGTTCGAGACAGTGATTAAATCTGGGGGATCCTAATCTTGATGAGTTACGTTAAGAGGGATTAACCTATTCTGATAAATCCAACCATTCACTTCGGTTTTTCTCCTTCCAAAATTAAATCCAACAAAACGGCCCAAGAACGTAGTCTAAAGCCCAAAATCCCATTTTGGCCCATGTTCTGTTGTCGAGCTCATTTGTTCAGTGTCAGTGGCGAGATGCTAAGCGGAATTGACGAAGGACTGGGATCAGATGGACGGAGCGGTTGTTGGCGGTGGTGATCGGAATCACTGGTGGTGGACTCTTGCAAGTGCGACTCAGTTCGGATGGGGCATACGTTCCTACACCAAAGGATATGCTGGTGATTCACGCCTCATGCCACTCAAGGCCTTCGCCGTTGCATCTCTCTTCGTCGGCGCTGCCGCCTCCGCCTCGTTTGGTGTCCTTCAAGCTCACGGCATCCATAAGGTATCAACTATCCCCTATCTCATAGAATGTCCAATGGTTTGTTACAATACAGTTGGTGGAATTCCGGTAATCTTGGCGATCATGAGATTATATATATTTTTTTTATTTTTGGCTGACGATCTCAAGCGATAATCTTGATACATAGTTAATGGTTGTGTTTATTGTTTGTCATGAGATTCCCTGTGGAAATGTCTGTGTGATGTAGATAAGTTTGTTCGTTGTAAGGTTGCCCGACATGTAGTAAAGACCGTAAATTGTGTTAACTCACTCAGATTTTCAGCTAAGGGGAATTGATCTCAGTTCCCTATTCTATCTCCGTTCTTCTTCTCTATTTGATTCATTATTAGTGATATCAAATTTCGGTGTTCTTTTCGGCCATTTCTGATAACACTCTTTACCAATGATGATGAACACTCATGCTTAAATCCTGAGGATGGAGGACATTGACAATAGGTCAATAGCTTTAATTCTTTAGAGGCGGTAAATTTGCTGAATTCCAGAAGTGATGTGAATAATTGAAGCAATTATCCTGTTCTCGCTGGTCAATAACAAGGAACTATTGCCTGCACATTCTGTCACTAGACACTTAGAATTTCAGTGGGTTATGTGTTTGGAATACACACTGACCAAGGCTAAGGCTCTTTCATAACTTAGCAATGAACTAAGCATAGTAGATAAACCACTAACAAGCTCCCAAGAGAATACATGAAGTATATGATCAATGAATAAGAATCCTAAAGTTTTTTAAAGAATGATAAAGTTTGGCTGATTAAGTGGAGGATCATCCAAGGCAATCAATGATTAACTGGATCATTCTTTTAAGAAACATTTATGATTTTTGTTCCTTCTCCATCTTGTTCTTTTGGAATCCTTGTGATACCCTGTACTCATATTACCGGCTCTATGTAGGGATTTTTGTCATACTATGAGAGAGCCCTACATTGCTTTGTGTCATTTTTATTTCTCATAAGACACTAATCCAAGCTTTTTATTGAGAGAACCCAAGGGTGCTTTGTCAATTGGTGTGGTGAGCAGACACGTGAAGGCTATATTTTGTAATCACTAGTTTGTGGGTAGGTGAAACAAGTCTTGAAGTATCATATAAGTTATAACCTCTTGTTATGAAAAAGCCATGTGAACTTATGGGATTGAAAGTAGCAATTTTTCCATTGAACTATATTGAAATTAGTGTTTAAAGCTATCCTTTCCCTATCTCTTTGCTTTTGTGCATCTACGTTCTGTTCTTTAACTTAAAAGGTTTGTTGATATCAAACCTAGTTTTACATATCTTGTCTAAAGCTTCAAAGTGGTTCTGGTTTGAATTTTTAAATTTCTTTCATAATATAGTTTTACTTTGCACATACCTTCTTTAGGAACATAATAAACACTCACCTAACTCCCTTCCTTCTTGGGTGGTTTATCCTTCGAATTAAGGTGTAGCAATGGTGGTTTGGAGACAAATAATATGTACATGTACTCAAAAAATGAAGCTAGAACTGAGTGTAAAACAAAGTAGGTCGACAAGAATTAAGTGACTTGATTATGTTTATTAAATAACTGTAATACATTGGTGAAATTTATCAAGAATGCTCAAAACTGATGTCAAACGAGGGGTGGGTTAATTTTACATGTTGAAGTCAAAGGTGACAAGGTTATGCATGTTGGGGTTATTATGTTAACGATCTAAATAACGTGCATTGGGCAAAATAAAACTTTTGCTCCAGTTTATCGGTGACCTTAGCATTTAATCATGGTTTTCAGGTCTAATTTTACTGACCCTTGTTATATCAAAGATGAAGTTGACAAACAGGCCAATAACTGGGAAAAAAAAGGTACAAATCAATTGCTTTCTTATAATAGAAGCTAGGTTGAGCTTCTAGTTGATTGATCTTCATCCCACTTAATCCAGAAGTGGTGTTTGAGTATCTGTAATGCATCTTATTCTTCTGTTTGAACCTAAAGTGTCTTAGGTTGTCCATTTTTCTACAGTTAATAAAAGTTGTCCAATACTCTGTTTTCTCTCTTGGCCTTTTGGCATGGATGATTCAAAGCTCGTATAAAATATCGTTGGGCAATAAGTAAAAAGGAAACACAAATTGTGTAGCATCGATTTGCCCTCTCTGATTTCTTTTTTTTTTTCTGTTTTTTTGTACAAATCTTTTGTCTTGTACTATAGACTAATCCTGGTTGAAACGTTGCTGACTATCCTTTTCTGACTTTTATGATGGTCTTATTGTAGCTGGAAAATATTGGGAAATGGCACTTAGAATTACTTTGTGCCCCATGTCTTCACATAATTGCTTTCTATCAAAGAATTTTATTTTGAACCATTCTTAGATGTTTGATGTCCTCAAGCATCTGATTAATTTGGTGCCCTTTTTTAATTAGGTGGAAGATTTCATGCAACTAGGGGCAAATATAAGAACGAGGCTTGGGTTACCTTCACGAGCGCAGGATAAGTAAGGCATTCTATTTCCATATTGATATAGAAATTTGGTTACAAACTTTTTTCCTAATGTTATTGGCTAATTGCTTATTGAAATTATTAGTTGCACATATTCAACAACCATTGCAAAAAGAAAGAAGAAAATATTGATATTTCAATAATATCCCTTAGGGATAGAATGCAAAATGCAGTTGAATGTCTTATGTCTTATTTCCAAAACCTTCTTTACCACTCACCTAGGTGGTCTGAAGAGCGTGCCCAAGGGGGAAAAGTGTTACTGCAGTTTGTGTTAAACTTGAAGTTCCAATACACATACATAAAGGGGGAATGGAGTACAACCGTGTAGTGATTTGGGGCAAAAAAAGAAAAAGCCAACAAACAAAAAGAGAAAACGAAAACAAAACTAAAAGGCTGATATGCTTGCAGTTGAGGTTGAGCCATTTTATTCATGGTTTCCGGACAATGCAGGATGTTTGTGTTTGTGTGTGTGTGTGTTTAAAAGAATGGATAAGCTATTGTTCTTCTCATCATATCAGGAATATTGTAAAACATGGCGTTTAATATTATCCAGTAGGGAAACTATTGTATAGGTGTCTATGTAACATCTATTAAGGTCAGCAGAAGATAGTGGATAAGCACGTCAAATAACATCATATCAATACACACACACATGGAGAATGAGTAACTTATTTCCTTTCTTGAATACCTCCTGGGATCGGTTTTTTTTTTTTGTGTTTTTGTATGTTCCCACATGGTCTTGTGTGCTTATGGTGCCCCCCCCCTGTAGGTCTTCGACGCAGTGATTATTGCAGCTTTCTTTGGGTAGAGAGATTTGGATGGTTTATGACAAAAAGATTCAGTCATGACATTTCACTGGTAATTGGGTGGCTTCCTCCTTTTACCGAATGAAGGCCTCAACAATATACCGAGGTCAACCACTGAATGCTTTGCTCGATGCATTTCGTTTAATTATTGTTTTTTCTCTCAACTTTTGCCCTTAGAACTAGGCGCGAGCAAAATTTGATCAATTATGTCGTCTATCGCTTGGACATTTGTTAGCTCAGTTTCTATTGTTTGATTTGAAGTCCTCACATAACTATTGCTATCTAATCGTTATAGTATCTATTAATATATATATATATATATATAATTTTATGAATTATGGATGGTATGACTCCTTAATATACATGATTTGGCTTACATGTTGTTGTGTTGTGCACCTCATCAAATGTTATTAATTATTTGATTAGTGTGTTTTGGGATTATGATTTTGCTTTATGTGATTAATTGGAATGTTCAGATAAGTTGGATTGTTTATGTTATATATTATTTCCGATCATTAATATAAGATCTAGTTTATAAGAAATTTGTATTACAAATAAAATCTTATATTAAAAAGTGAAGGCATAGTTTATGTGCATGTGTAGGAAATCTTTCCATCAATTGTGTATAAAAGCTAACACACAAAAAAAACATTTTGAAATCTGTAAAAAGTATTTTAAAATCTGTAAAAACATTTTAAAATCCGTAAATTCTTTTTGGAATCTGTAAATTCTTTTTAGAATCCGTAAACTCATTTCTTTCAATAGATTTTTAAACACATACTATATCATTCCTTATTCTTTTTATCCACGGAACGTACTAGTGTCTTTGGCCATCGCTTGAGCCACTGTGCTTTGCCTAGGTTTTTTGCACTGTTATCTGATTTGCGTTCTGAAAGTGGGAGATGGAGATGGAAAAGAGTAGAATATGAATGGGTTGTGTGTTGATGTGGTGAGCTTGTTTGTAAAAAAAATCCAGATGGCAGTCTCTGATAGGCAAGCTGGATAACCAGTACCTAAGGGACTAGATGTAGGTTCTCTCTCTGTATATCAATTTATAGAGAGAGAGAGAGAGCCTGAGTTGATACTGGATACGACACTCATGCTATGTCGTTTTATTCCGTTATTCCCGAAAACGACATTAAAATTTAGAAGACCGAAATTTAACCTTCTTCTCCTTCCGTCGAATCGGCATTAAAATTTGAATGGCCCAGATTTCGCCTTTCCCCCTTCCGTTTCTTCCAAATGCTGCTTTTGCTTCATTGCTTGTTGCCATCAGCCATTTTACCGATCTTCAGTAGTTCAGTGTTCACTGGATGGGCATCACACCGAGATATTCTTCTTCCTCCGCCGCAAACGACGGAGCAAACATCGCTGCCACCGCCGTCCTCTACCTCGCTCTCATATATTCTCTCTTTTTTTCCAGATTCGCATCATAAACTCCAAAGTTCCTGGTGTTTTGGTTCTCTCTCCTCTTACATTGTCGTAAACTCAATGTGAGTTACTGATCTTGTCTAGAAATTCCGTTATCTTCCAATGTACAGCCTCTGTTTGAACTTTCTTGATTGTGCTTTGACGTAATATCTGCTATAAGTTTTTAGGGGGGACAAGAAGAAAGGAGTATTTTAAAGCAATAAATTAAACTCCATCAAAATAAAAATAATGCCAACATTTCCAGCATTACCTTCTTTCATTGAAAATCTTCCTGTTTTTTTTTTTGGTGAAAGAAAATCTTCCTGTTTTGAAATGATGAACCTCTGTTTTGGTGAAATGGTTCACCTTCTTGTTTATAAATATCCTTGGAAGCACAAGTTTTGTATTTTGCGCTTTATTAAAGCTTGAGTTGTACAAGAGTTTGATCTCACAACTTTAATGTTAGGACTCTGCATTTGGCTGAGGTTTGTTAAGTCACTGACTATGCTTTCAAAGTAAGGCCTCCACTCAGATTTTTAGCTTAGGAGCCTTTCTACCATTTTTTAATCAATGAGAAAACGCAAATAAAAAAAAAAGATGAATACCATTTATTCCTCTTACTTTTGTTCATTCAGGGAGGACTATACATCGATTTGAGATTATTTGGTCTTATAATATATGTAGGCCAAAAGTTTTACCCTGTTCTCATTTTACATGCCCTTGGACACCCAAAATTTGTCCACGTGGTTTATAGGACACTCTTGGATGCCCTTAATTTATCTTGCATTCAAATGTTTTGATTTAACAAGATTTTAGCTATTCTTTAGTCACATGGAACTAGTAGGTTCCCACTTTTTTGCCATTCTGCTGTAATTTTTTCACCCCTAATCATATTCTTGTCTTCTTATTGCAGTATTTCTGTTTTGTTTTGTGTGTGAATGAAATCTGATTAATGGCATTGAGATTGTCTTCCGTGAGGATCTTCAAAAGCCACTGCAATTATGCAATTGTACCCCACGCAGGTATCGAAACAAATTATCATCATTGCAATTCCATCCCTGTAGCAAACCATCCCTGTTCTCTCTATTTGATTCGGCCACGGCAACCGATTACGTGTGCTAGAAAGACCGGAAGGCGAGGGGGTTCTCAACCATCAGGAAAATTGATGCTTGAGCTAGCATCCATGCTTGCATTGAATCTTAGTATATCTTACCACAGCCGTTAAATTTTCTTATCGGAGAATTTGCTCGAAGTGATGGAAATGGGATTATCTTTGAACTCCGAAAAGTTCTTAGAGGGGGAATTTTGGATGGAGGGAGAAAGAAAAAGCAATCAAGTGGAAAACTATCTTGGTTTATTTTAGTATTAACCTGTGGTATGGGTCTGGTGTGTTGGAACATTTTGGAGTTGGACATGTTTCCGAGGGTCTCATGTTTCTTCATCATTGGACTTTCTATTATTCAGTTGTGGCGAAGGAAAGCAATCAAGGAATGGGTTTTAGGCTCTCTTTGGAATGGTTTTACTGAGTTGTAGAATAGGGAAAGGGGAGATGAAATTTTTGGTTGAAAGGCTTAAGATTCCTTCTTCAGTTGCACAAATCGTAACAAAGCATAGAAATAGCAGTAAAAGGAAGTGGGGCAAAGCTTGGTAAAGAAATGAAGCTATGGTATATTTCCTTGTTCAACTAGGCAATCATTGGTTTTTCCCTGTTCGAATTGTTTGATGTGAATTTTTTTTTTTCTAACATTGATATATGTGTTTCATAATTTGATTGTGTTTCTTTGTTATAATTTGAAAATGTTCATAATTGAACCCAGTTACTTGATCAACATTTTCTCTTGCACTTGGTTAGCTAATTTTGTACTATACGTCTAATGCAACCTAAAAATGTAGTGATTTTACTAATTGTGGGCGAATATGAGGCATTTAATTCTCAAATTGATCAAATCCGTCCTTTTTTCAGTTTGATGTTAGCTTATTCATCATATAAAACAAGTTAAAATGAAGCTTCTTCCTCATAGAAAAGCTTATTCTTGTTTCTTTTTCTTTTTTTAAAGAAGCTCAATTCAAGAGTCCACAATTAACAAAACAGTGTCAGAATTCATCAAGTGAAAAGCACATGATTATAGAAAGTCTGCAATTTGCATCATAAATGATCTCGTTCCTGGCTGATATGCAAAATACATAGTTTAATCTTTCCTTCCTTTTCTTTTTTATTTTGGCTCATTTTATCTTGTAACTCAAGCTTACGTTACGCTTTCCTTCTCACTCGGAAAAGAAAAAATAGATATTTCAATGATATTTCCATGCAGAGAAATACTTACATTTACTTTTGAAATGAAACGTTATTAATACTCTCTTCAATCAAAAATATTCAAATAAGCTATTTTTCTGATTTTTATTTTTCATAAATTTTTCTTAATTATATATATCTCTTCATAACCCATTATAATAGATATTTGAGATAAAAAAATATAGTTGGCACATTTTTATTGGAGCATTAGATATGTGGCACTCCTAAAATGTGTAATAACCTGCAAAAGCACTTTCAATAAATTGATATAAAATCTCCGTCACATACTTATCCTATGTAAAATCACTCTAAAAAAACTAATCCTAGGTATTTCTAGCAAGTAGATACTGAACCACCATGGACTCCTCAGAAAAACGATTAGCTCCCACGAAGCATTTTGCAAGTTAGTGAGGATGCAGATTGAATCCTTTATATAGATTCATAGGCTAAAAATTAATGCATCAACCATAAACGAGATTTTCTATTCTAAGGTTCATACAGTTGACGTCTACTTTCTAAATTCTTTTTTTACAGAATTGTAAAACGATTTCCTTTTCCATTTTAACCCTTTGCTGCATTATATGAAATTTTAATACAATGTATCCTAATCGATGTTTTTCATTTTTTTAATCAGATATTTCAGAAGCGTCAAAAGAGATTGCTGGTTCACCTTCAAGAAAACAACTATAAGTTGACATCAAACAAATTCTCACTGATAAAACATTACAGCATAAGGGCACTACTCAAAACAGCAACCACTTGAGCCAAGTTTGGTGGATACTTCCACACTCTACCTCACTAAGAAGAAAGTGAGGGGGGTGTTTGAAGAACAAAATCAAGATTCTAGAAATTCATGGTCAAACAAACATAGAAGTCGGAGTTCACCTGAAGTAGCACAATCACTAGCATTTTTGTACTTGGCTACATCATAGTTGAGCGAATTCAGAGAATGAGCATTTTTGAGCTTTTGCCTGATATCACCGACGAACTTATCAAGTCAAAAAGCCGAAAAAAGTGCCCTTATTTTTTATCAACTTTAAGCTCTCTGCGCTTATATCGGACCATCACTTTTCCTTTCACACCAACAACCATGGCATTCCAGTCAATCTCAGGAAAAGGCGAGACTAACTCCAGCTCAAAATTCCTCAGCAAATGACTCCAAATTGCCTTAATCTGCAAATATGCAAAGGGTTCACCGAGGCATCCGTGCCTGCCGCCTCCAAACGAGATGTAAGAGAAGGCCCCGGCCACCTTGTCCTCTTCCCTTCCTGGGGCAAATCTATCAGGATCATAACTATCGGGATCCTTAAAGACATGAGGTAGGCGGTTTGCAAAAGCAGGGGATGTAGCAACTATATGACCCTTTGGAATATCATACTCTTTACCTTCCTGCGTTTTGACACTAAAATCACTGTGTGAGCTTCGCATGAGCATGATCAGAGGAGGGTGGAGCCTCAAGGCTTCTTTAATGCACCGATATAGGACGTCCATTTCAGCCAAGATATCATGATCAACTCTGTCACCATACTTGCCCATCAGTTCCTTCTGCTCGT
>JANTPZ010012533.1:0-12456 GCA_025593235.1 Vachellia pachyceras | reverse complement strand
ATAATTTATGGTTACAAGTAAAACTTGTACGTCTACAAGTCAAATCGTGTCGTGTAAAAGATTGAATTCATTAAATTATGTTACCATTAGTATTTGATTTCCTTATTTGGGGTCTACGAGTAATTTTCTGTAAGAAAAATTAGAGGCTTCACGGCTATTTATGATAAAATTTGAAATCACAACGTTTTTACTAACTCAAACTATTGAACAGCCAAATAAGATTATCCGTTGAAAGAGGTTTAAATCTTCCCTTAACTTTACCCCAAAAAAAAAGTTTAAAACTTTAATGTTGAAATGCCAAGAAATTCTAACGTGCAGTTGTGAAGATTCCAAGTGTGATTTGGGATTCAACCTGGGCAAATACTACATTCTTTTTGGCAATCTGACCTTATAGTGTGTGTTTGGCACGGCAGTGTTTGGTTGGGCGGTTGGAGGCAAAAAAAAGTGGTTTTTGTGGCAAAACCACTTTTAGCTTTTTTGGTAATGCTTTTTCATGTTTGGCAAAACCACTTTTAGCACGGTGGAACATTTTTAGCATGTTTGGTAATGCTTTTTCAAAAAAGGAGTTTTTGCCTGAAAGTGGCTTTTAGGTAAAAGTAGAAAGAAGTAGCTTTTGGGGAGAAGAAGAGAGAGAAAATGTGTAAAAGGAAAAAAAGAAGAGGAAAGAGAGCTAAGAAGGTATTAATATAAGAGTGAGTTGACTTTTTATACAGATTAAAAATTTTAAATAAATAAATTAATTATATTATATATTATGAAATATTTATATATATCATTATATAAAACAATATATACAAATATGTGTTATTTAATAAGATTTATTTTTGTTTCGAAAGTAATATTTTTTCCATTCATTCGTAGGAGGATTTTTTTATTGTGTCCTATTAATTAATGAAAGTTCTATTTTGTTTGTTTCTTGGTTTCTCAAAATTTTAATTTGGCACAGAGGCAAGTTCAAGAAATATCTACCAAACAGAATTTTCTTCAGTCAAGAAGAGCTTTGTTGTTGGACTTCATTAGTGATCCAATTAATTATGTTATTTAATCAGTTAGTAGAACAATTGTATGATCTAGTTATGTGGCATTAGTAGTTAAAAGAATTTTCCTTTTTTCATAATTTTTAATTTTCATATATTTCCATTTACTCATTTTTTTTATTTTTATCATTGTCTTATTCCTCAAAATTATTACAAATAGCTAAAATAAAATATATATGAATGTGTAACATTTAATAAGATTTATGTCCTTTTACATAATTTGGCAACAAAAATCACTTCTCCAACGTTTATCCAAACGATTTCTCCTTTTTAAAAAAAGTCACTTTCCCACCGCTAATCCAAACGTAAATCACGTTACATTTTTAACTTCTACTCAGAATTCCTTTTTCAAAAGTCCTTTTACAAAGAAGTCACTTTTTCAACCGCTTACTCAAACGGATCAGAAGGAAAAAGTTACGGTGCAAAGCAAAACTACCGCTTCAGAAGAAAAATAAGTGTGGAGATGTGCTTTTATCTGAAAAAAATCACGGTAGACAAAAAGCTAAAAATTGTTACTTTTGTATGCTAAATGGCTCACGAACATGCGCAGAACAATTTCTATATTCTTTTCAATTGGAAAAGGACAAGAATTACCAATAAAAACTTTAATTTTTATATCTTTTATTATTTTATTTTTCTTTAATTTTATCACAATATATAAAATAATATATATTATTTAATGATTATTTTACATTAAAAATCACTTCTTTAACATTTATTTAAATAAGTTTCCTTTTAAAAAAATTGACTTCTCCAAAGTTTATTCAAACACAAATTACATTGCATCTTTTAATTTATATCCAAAATTCTTTTTTAGAAGATATTATACCAAAAAAATATCACTTCTACCGATTATCCAAACGTACCCGTAACCGGTGAATATGGCTCATACTAATTAATATAGTATACTACTGATCACGATTGAAGCAGGTTTTCCAAATCAAGGAATGTTGATGGCTTGGCAAAAAAAAAAAAAGGAATGTTGATGGCGGTAGGATGCATAAGCATAAAGTGAGGTGAGGGGATTGACGTGGACAATGGTTGGGGCCCACGCATGATGATGAGGCCGCGGCAAGAAGAGGGAAGGATTGAAAGGGGGTGGTCCCCACCATTGAACTGCGGGTGGATGAGTGAGTAGGAAATGTGAACGTGTGCACGTGGCCACCATGAGGTTGCCGTTTTCATCGCTCCACCAACTATTCTCTCACTCTCCAAGCAAATATCCACTCACTCCTTCTGTATTTCTTCTTAGGCCCGTTTGGTATATTGAAATTTATTTTGATGGAAATGAAAATGGATATAGAGTTTAAAAGTACGTTTAGTATGTTATAGAAATAAAACCTAATTTTTATATAAAAAGATTGAAATACCCTTTTATATTTAAAAATAAAAAATTCAACTTTGACGATACAAAAAAATTCTAGGCCTTCGTCTCCGAAAAACTTTAGTGCCACAAATTGCCTTCGTCTTCAGTGCTACAAATCGCTGCTACAGTGCTTTCATATTCAATGCTACAAATCGCTGCTACAATGCTTTCGTATTCGTCTTCGAAAAAATTCAGCGCCTTCGTCTTCAACATCGGAGGTCACAGTATGACGATCGTCGGTGCTGCCAACGTCTAGTCGCCGTCATACTCACCGATGCTGATACATATATGCTACAGGGAAAAAAGAGCTGGAATGAGAGAGAAAACAGAGAGCGTCGGGTGTGAGAGAGTTGGAACTAGAGGAAGACAGGGGAGGCATCAGCTGAGAGACGTGGCTGCTGTGTGGAGGTGTCTAAGCAGAGGGCGTCGACGGAAAAAGGCTTCGACTGTGCTGGTTCTGGTGCGTCTGGAGTTGAAGGACTCGGCTGTGCGTTTTCCCTCTTCGTTTCTGTCACAGTTGTGAGAGTGTCGGAGTGAGGAGTGCTGGTGTGTCTGCTGTGCATTGCTTCGACTGAGCATGGGTGTGCCGGCGAGGCGTTGGTTGAGCATTGTTCCTTCTCTGTTTCCGTCACAGTAGTGAGGGAGGTTGATAAAAAAAATAACCAGAGACGAGCTGACGGAGGAGCAGAAGGCAATTGTGCGTTTTGCATCGTCTAAGCGTCTGGAGCTGCATGCTTCTGCTGTGCATTTTCCCTCTTCGCTTCCGTCACAGCAGCGAGAGAGATGAAGTGGAGACCATAACAGAGGACAGAGACTTGAGGTAGCTGGTTTTGTTCATTATTTCGTCGACCTGCAAATATGGAGGTGCAGGCGTCTGCTCAGGTCACCGAACGTCTGGAGCTGCAGGCTTCTGCTCAGGTCGTCGAACGTGGGGTTGGAATTATGGAGGTGGAATTGGAAATCTTTGTTTTTGAGATGGAATTGTTTTTGGTGGAATTGGGGCAATTTGGATTCCACATGAAATTCATCTCCAATTCCAATTCTTGGTACGAAACATGCAATCATAATGAAATTAATTTCCAATTCCAATTCCATCCCTTCAATTCCAGCATACCAAACAAGGCATTATATTCTCATTCTCAAGGGGGAAAACCTCTGTTCTCATTTATACATTTCTTGTATTCTTAAGAAAATATTAATTATTGATTCTTCAAATATATCCTCATCTTGCTTACTGCCAGTTTGAAAAGTAGCGAGTGAGCATTATGTCCCAAAGCCTTAAAATTTTAGTCATAAACAGACGTATTGGTGGTATTTAATTATTATTTGAACCCTTCATGAATCAAAAGTATCACTCTGGCCTCTATGTTTAGGCCATCATAAGTATACCCACAGCCTTAAAAAAATTTAATTCCAATTAAATATTAGCCATACATGCATTTTCAATACTCATGAGTATGACCCTAGATAATGTTAAATTCTATTCCAAATTTATAGGCTCATCAAGAGTGATTTCATGGTTTAAAATGTGTTTAAAGAGTTGCAGATCGTCTGTCAACAAGATTTACATAATATTAATAGGCTATATATATAATTAGTCACATTAATTAACTTTCCCAAAGTGTACTCATAGACATCCAGCAAGAGTCATCTAGACAAATTGTCTAAGCTACGTTAGGCACCTGCTTGGGTCCCAAAATGTACGTTTGCCAAATCAAGACCAGATGATGCCCAAACACATGTTAGAATGTTTTAATGTAAAAACAGAAAAAAAGAGCTTATTTTTGGTAGGGAGAACAAAAAAGAAAAAGAATCTAATGAACACATATTAGAATTTGATGAAGTTTTCTTGACCATCCATTTAAATTATTTGTTGGTTGAATCTATATGAGTCTATGTGGGTAGATAGATTATAATATTGATGCCAACTTCAGTTTTTGAAATTATTATCAACGTTAATTGAATTATACCACTGTTCATCTTTTTGATTTTATGTGTGCACGGCCGGACATGCATGTGATGAGCCTTAAGTTTTTCAAGAAGAAAATAAATGAAACTGAGTTTGACAAGACTCCAACACACAGAGCCTACGCTAAAGACACACCCACTCTTCTCCTACTCATAAGAAGCCCTTTGAATATTGCATTCTTCTTCCTCCTTATCTTCTCTTTTTTACTGTTTAATTATTATTGACCTTCCTTTTTGGCCTGGTCAATTTGCTACTTATTAGTTATTCAATTCGCTTGCGGTCACTCAACCATCGATTAAATGATAAGCATCGTGATTATACTTTATCCCTCCAAGCACTACTAATTAGGAGACCTCTATTTTTTAATTATCCCTCGATCGCTTGAAGAGAAAAATGACAGTTGACATTAATTTTGTTGTGTATCATACCAAGTTTTCAGTACTGATGAGTAGTATTGTTCTCATCGCACAGTACTTGTTATAATTTTTGTTATGCATGTGTAAATTGACAAGAGATTAAAGAATTATATACACGTAGTACTCAAAATTAAACTTCCATTAGAGTTCGGAAAAAAATGACTCTTCATAATAAGTACTGATTAATAACTAATCAAATGTTGAAGAAGGTATTTATTTCTTCTGGAGACTGCGATTGGATATATAAAATTGGGATTGGGGTTGTACTTGTACCAAATACATATTACTACAATGAGACAAATGAGAGTAAGTGTTGAAGACGATGAAGAATCAAACGGAAGAAACCAACAAACAAGAAAATAGTAACAGTATCGGATAGAATAATGGGAACTAGAAGTCTCTTATTACCGATTAATAAGCTTTTTCCATGGGAGAAACGAAAACAAGTAATTAATAGGCTACAGAGGAAAATAATAATAATCAACCCGAGCATTGCTCTTTTCGATCTGCTGCCATTCACATCTTACAGTTAACACTTAATGAAGAAACAGAAGAAGAATGAAAAGGCCCTAAAAGAAAATTAAAGAACATGATGATGATGCGGCCTGATGATTCTTCTGATGATAATCGAAGTTATATAATATCAGTCATGCCAGCAGAGAAGCATGACGACGCATCTTCTGATAATGTATAGCCTTCCTTTCTGCTCTCTAAGGTACCCTCCAAGCCTTCTGCATGATACCTTCTTCTTTGAACCTGATGACCTCATGCATCCTCTATTGTTCATCTTTCTTTCTTTCTATATATGTGTGTATGTGTGTGTAATATATAGACCTCAAGAGCAAAGACCAAGCCCTACGCTCTTAATTTCTTCTTTGCTCTGTATTTTATCTGGTTACACGCACTATCTGAACACACTAATAAGACTACTCTGTGTGTGTGTGTGTGAGAGAGAGAGAGAGCATAGACAGATAGAAGAGAAGAGAAGAGAAACGTCCGTGTGTGTGTGTGTCTCCGAATGAACTCTTTCAACTTCCACGCAATGTCTCGTATAATACTGGGCGTAAGGCTTTTATAGAGCACATTCGGTGACTCTTTTGGTCATTTTTTATTATTAAGTGTTGGAGCTCAACGTGTGGTGCTTTCTTCCAAAATCAATATTATCTCTTCTTATTTAATTAATGGATCGACCTAATTAATTAAATTCCTTCTTCATCTATCAAAGTTGTTTCCTTTTTTTTTAATTCTTGGACGTGCCAAACAAAATGTCACTATGGGCCCCATTTTGGTTTCCATGCTTCTCTCTGTATATGTTTGCACCAAGATTTATGCAGAATCAGAGGGCAAGATAAGCTGTCGGCCATTGAATAAACCAAGTGATGAATAATAATGTTTATGAGAGTGCCAAGGTTCCTTAGATATTTGAGCTTCCTTCCACGAATTCGTGGCTCTCAATAATCTAATAAGGAACTCATAATTAGGTTAATAAGCCCAAGAACAAGTGAAGGAAGTTTCCTTGTCCTCTTCCTTTGACTACTGGCTCCACATTGTTCCTCATTTTATATGCCCATGTCAGTTTGTTCTTGTATACTATGAAATTTTTGGTACCCCCCCCCACACACACACACACACACACAATGCTTCCTAAATGTATCGTACAGGCAATAATTTAAAGGAAACCATGATGTTTCAAAAAATAGAATGGAGTTATGCTACCTTCAGAGTGACTTTTCTTGCTATATTATTCACAGATTAATATAGGTATTGATCGATTAATCAATATCAATATATATAATTTTTTAAAATTTTAAATTATTATTTGTCTCATGCATATATATACAGTGCCAACAAAGCATCTCTATTGGTGCATTGAAACAATTCAAATAAAAAGAACAAAATGGAATCTCTTTTTGCCCCCACCATTTTCAAGAGCTCTCTTTCGAAAATTTAACATGTGCACACCTTTTGATCTAAGCTAAGCTAGCAGTTACGAGTAGATATATAGATATGATTGTACCAAAAATGAAATGGCAGGCTATTAGTCAAAAGAGGAGCATGTGATTCCAAAGATGGGATATACACAAAGACAAACATGTGTCAGATAATATTGATCCCTAACAACACTTATCAAGGAAAGCATGGTTCTGGCTCCATGATCGAGTTCACAATATCATCAAGCACCATAATTTATATTTCTATTCCCAAACTTTAATTATTCCTTCATAAATTCTTTTTGAGCATCTCATCTATTAATTATTTCTTCACGGGATACAGTCTGAAAATAAATATTTACATATGATTTAAAATTTAAGATATTATTTATCGAATTTTAAGTATGGGAAAGATTATATGCACATGGCTCATAGTTCTTAGCAATTTATTTCAATTAATGAAACCTTCAAAATAAAATCAAATTGAAAGTTTACATATATTTAGGAACATAGTGAGAATCGCCTTTAATTTTTTCCTCATTTATTCTTTCCAGACTGACGACCCGTTGCTTATTACATTCCCAAAAAGATGTTAGGTAAAATCCTCATAAATTGCAGTTGCTGGCTTAATTTGCAGCAGAATCTGAAGTAACTCTCTAATCAAAGAAATTCTTTAAACCAAACCTGCATATTGTTAAAGATTCAAAGGCTCATGCACTTAAAAAATTAAAATAAATAAAGCAAAAGTACAGAATATCCCATACATGTCTTCTCTGGTGCTTCACCCTTTTAACAATTGGGATAGCAGATTATACTTGTCTCTTTTTTCTTTCTGATACATGTTCCCTTAATGCTCTATTTAGTCATTACTTAAATACACTGTGTGCCTCTATTACTTCCAACCACTAAAATATAATTAATTGGTTTTCCCCCTTCATTTTTCTTTCAGGAGACAGTACCGGGGAATGTTCGCTTAATTATATTTTTCTTGGGTGGAATCGATTCATTCTATTTTAGTAAGATATACTGACTAAATGGAAATGGATTATAGAATATTAATGTCAGAGAAGAAACTGAAAAGAAAGAATAATATCTCTTTTTAATTCTAATAAAGTTCAAGCTCAAATGTATACATTCATAGAAACACACTATTTGAGCTGTAAAACCTATTCTATCACTGATGAATTTAATCATCTACAGCAACAAGAAGTCTTATTCAATTACATAGATCACGTAATCTTATTGTACTCTGTTACAACTCAATTTTTAGACGAAATAAAAGTGTTGGTCGTAGAGGATTTGATTGTGAGATTTCGAGTTTGAATCTGTGTGAAGGTAAGATCGCTTTTAGAAGAGCTACTGCTCTTAATTAAGCTTAACAATACATAAATATGATCCAATCAGGTGTCTATGTAAAAAAAACATAAAAGTTACACGATTTAGAATATGGATTTTCTTTCAGAACATGAAAGCTCTAAATTGAGATGATGGGCATGATGTTCAAAATGTGATTTTCATTATGGCTTCAAAAGGGGATCAACAATTGGAAGCCATTCATTCATTGATCCTACACAAGAGAAGAGTTGTGTGTGGATATGTCTACGTAACTCAAACTGAAAGAGACATAAAACCTAAAATACTATTTGTTATCAACATTGTCTGAACCATGTTCCTTTCTGGCCTTCCTACATGAACCTTTGATTCCATTAATTATTTTATGACCCTAATGGACAAAAAGGACAGCCACACAGCACGTGAAAAGCTCGTGAGGAGGCATGGTTCCTGCCTTTCACTCCTTAGACACACCCTAGATTTTTTTTAGCTTCTTGTTCTCCATTAACGTGCTTATCGGCCTACACCTTGTCCACTTCAACATTCATTAATATATCTTTTCTTTTTCTTGGAGTTGTAAAAAAAAATTAATCAAGTTGGTTCTTGTGAGCTGGACTTGTTAATCGTAGATGGAATTGTTAATCCTTGTGTTGGATTAATCAAAGATTATGTGTGCCCTAATTTATAACATTTGGTACGGTTCATTGTACTTAGTTGCCTTGGTTACATATATGACAGTGTGATGAGAAGAAACTAGGATTTGGCTGTGTTGGCCGATAAGGCATTAGTTCTTAATGAGGAAGATTTAGCTTCTTTAAATAATAGTGAGCTAATAAGTCAATGGCTAAATAATCATGAAGGTGCAGAAGTAAACTCGGTGGTGACGTTATTGTTAAGCAAGAAACAAAATTATTAATAGCTCTTACTATCTGCTATGAGTCATGTATATAGATGATCCTTTTTTCATTACTCTCGAAACTCAACTAAAATCACTCGATCTTCTAAGCTCAGGAATCAGTAAAATAATATCTGTGATTAACTGCTCTATATAATAATTTATTAATAGAATATTGCATTTCATCAAAGAGATTAATTATCTTCCTATAATCTAAATCTGAAGTTCATGAAATTGTACGCTGATAGGTATAACAGTTTTATGAGACGGAAAAAGTCGCTAATTATTCTTGGGCTTATTAATTAATGGATTAACCAAGGATTGCGTGCAACTTAATTAACATTAGCGCAGTTCAATTTACATGGTTGCCTTGATTACATACAAGACATTTTGTAGCAGACACTAGAGATTTGGGTGGTGGAAATAAAAGCGTAGAATTTTAAGAAGATTTGGCCTTTTAAATAAATAGTATACGTTAAGCAAAGTGAATAATTCTATGAAGGCGTAAAAGTAGACTCAGTTATTTCATTATCAAGCAATCAGGAATTAAATTCTCCTCAACTCTTTTCAATTTAGACTATGTACAAATTCTTTTTTTTAACTCGATAATCATTTTTATCTTAACTTTTAAAGCTGTCAAGATAATATTTTATTATCATTAATTAATCCGCTAATAAGATATAAAATGTTAAGAGAATTTCCTTTATATAATTCAAAGTTTAAGGAGGTCATTGTACAAAATGATGAACTTTAGAAAGATTTATAGGAACTAGGCAGGCTGTTATGTTTTTTTATTGAAATAACAATTAACTATACTAAAACTAATATTGATAGTTGGATTAAGTAAAAGAAGCTCATGAGAACTTTCATATAATGAGAGATAGCCGTATTAAGAAGGAAGAGATTCAGGTTTGAACAACAGAATTTTAATTATTATTTTAGTTATTTTTTGCTAAGTACACGTGTTCCATTACTAGATTTTAGTCTATTTAAAACACTATCAGATACTAAATGTAAACATATTTTTTAATAAAAATTTAAATATTAATTTATCACGTTGTAAAATATTAATTCCTTATGTTAGATTCAATTCGCGTCCGTTACCATGTTTATCTGCTTTCGTTTTCACGTGGAATTCACCCAGGGCCAGCACATAATTGAGAATTCAATTTTGGGCCCACGGGGAATTCCCTATGAAAAGTTGTACCAAGTTGGATTTTGGATATTATAGATTTGGGCTCGTATTATAATCCATCACCATATGGTATTGGGCTAAATTCCTCATTCTTCGGGCCCGTATTAGTGTGTGTCTATATATATATATATGTGTCGATTAATTGGTAAAACGTTTAAATTTCTCATCATATAGGAGGGTTTGAATCCCGTTATGGTGTTTGGAGAAATATCCTAACTCCTGAGTGTCTAGATAAACGTCTAAAGGTAAGTGATGGCTCGCTCTACCCAATATTAATATGATCTATAAGAAAATGATATTTTGTCATGCTTTTAGATAGTAAATAACCTCAACCATTTTTCCAAAAGTTCATGTATAAAAAAATATATTAATAATGGGAGGAAAAAATTAATCATTAATCAATGGGCTTGGGTCCTCACTTATTTTAAATTTAATCATACAAATTTGTCTGATACAACTAAATTCTTATTATTTTAACGGCCTAAAATTTTGGTTACAAAATAACTTTAGCCCCTATAACTTGACTTCTTTTTTTTTTTTAAATGGAGGGGCAATATGTTAAATGGTTAAACTTGCAACATTTCTGGATACTATTGATTCCAAATGTAAGCTTTAAATTTTGTGAGGGGCTATGGTTTTTTATGTAAGCTGAAGTTTGAATTTGTGTTATTATTTAATGCCTTTTTTAAGTTTACTTAATTTTTTTATATCACTAACTTTTTATCATATCTTTTTTACTCATTTCATTTCTAAAGGTAAAACCTAAATGGGGTGTTTATTTTCATCTTAACCTCAATTTATTTTGTCTCCCGAAATTATTATTTTCTTTTTAAAATATCTCTTTCGAACACCGATAATAAGGTATCTTACGGAATGGTAGTTTTAATACACATCGTAAAAAAATGATATTTCAAGAAATTAATATATATTTATTATAAATAACAAATTTTACTAATTTTTTTACCGCATATGAATCAATAATCCAACCCCTTAGTTGAAAAAAAAAATAAGAGAATGGTAATTACATGCCTCAAATGATTAAAAGTTTTTGGGTGAAAGCGATGCTTTGAATTGTTGCATCTTGCATTTGATAATGTGTTTGTTTGGGAACTCCGTTAGGAAAATGGATTTTACAGATTTTAAGGCATTTTGGGAATTTCGAGATGGTTTTACGGATTTCAAGATGGTTTTTATGGATTTCAAGATGGTTTTTACAGATTTCGAGATGGTTTTGTCTCGGTTTACGTGCACCGTTGGAAAGAATGGCTTCCCAAACAAGCGTAATCTTGTAGAGAAACCCGTGAACAGAGAACTGTTTATTAAGTGAGATTAATCAGGCTATGAATTATATCTCATCATCAATATCTCTGGAAGCATCATTCGTGCAACTTTTTTTTTTAGTTATTTTTCACTACATCACTATTACCACTCTGAATTCAACATTCACAGGCAATTCACGTTATTTTGAGTCAACCTGAAAAAAAAAAAAGAGTATGGTGCGAATAACAATAAAAGCTATTTTCACGGTCTACGAGATAGATGAAGGAATGAGAAAAATTTTACCTTATTCGTATGAACATGGTTGTTCAACTCCGGTACAAGCCTAAGTGTGAAGGATGAATGAAATATGGTTTGAGATATATCGTCCGTTTGAGAACGCGATAGAGAATTGCTCTTATCAGTTACGAGATAAATGTGTGAATGAGATTATCTCATTTTGCTGAAAACATGGTAAATGCACGTTTGACTTTTCCAAACGTAATTTCAAACAGGGTCATAAGTCTACATATGCGTTGTACATGCAAGTGAGGCCAAGATAGTCTTTTTGACATGCATTCCCAAATCAAACAGTGACATTCCATAAACTTTTGTTTATTTTGGACGGAACGAGAATGAACGGAGCATATTTGTGAAGAACGGAGAGGGGAAATGCCATTCAATTGTCCCAAACAGCTCCGTCCAAATCATTCTGTCCCCTTTCTTCTTCAATACCAAACAGAACGTTAAGTTAATGGGAAACCCAATTACAACCTGCCAATTCAGCGCTACCCACACGTCATACAAGCATTTTTCTATAATTTTAAAAAACAATATGAAATGCATATAGAAGCAACCAGTCTTTTATGAATACAACATGTATGTGTCACATGGCGTTTAAATTATAACAATTTATGTCTAAATTTTATATTAGAAGGCACTAGATTTGACTACATGTTTGGAAGCAAGATGATAATATTAAATAATTAGTCCTCCATAAAAAAATAATTAAATAAACAGTCAACGATACTGTGCAAATTGAATGTAAACCTTTTTTT
>JANTPZ010012532.1:0-10652 GCA_025593235.1 Vachellia pachyceras | reverse complement strand
TGACTTGCATAAATGCAGTCACACTATACAGTTCTCACTCCAATCCTTTACATGAACATATAAAAGCAAGTTCCAGTTTTTGTACTCTCAAAACATAAGGGAAAGAAGTATGGCAAGATGTAATATTAGATAGGAAGATATACGGTCTGGTCAGGCTCTAGCTGCTCCATTGGTACTTGTAGGGGGGCTAGATATCAGTTGGTATTTTGCAAGCATTATCGTCATCGTTGTCAATGCTACCTGGCTCGCATGAGCGATAACAGGCGTATAGGATCAGCTGAACAAGACCTGAGATTGCTCCAACACCGTTACTAATCTGTAAGATCATCCAGAACAGCAATACATCACTAGGCCAGTTATCAAAAGCTGATACTTAGCAGATCAAACCGAGATGTGATAATAAATTATATACCAGAACATAAACCGAGATGTGATAATAAATTATAGACTAGAACATAGAGGTCGAAGGGGTGGATGAGTGCATAAATTGCCCAGCACAACCCATTGCAGAAGTTGGCAAAGGAGAGCCAAAAGGGCATGTACTTCACACTTTTAGTCTTTATAACCTTGGCCATGATTGTAAGGGGCGAAATATACATCATAACATTGAACACGTCACTCAGAATACCAACGATCAGCGACCTTTTCTTAGTGCCATGCAGTGCCAGCATCGTGATCAGAACTACGGCTGCAAAAAATACGGTCTCCGCCAGAAGCACAAGCAAAACCTTCTTCTGTACAGATCACGATGAGCACTGTTAATGGTGAGCACAAGAATGCTGTGGGGGTGCACAAAAGGCATTCCATAGAACACGCAAAACGCACAGTTTAGCACCGTTGCTAGATAAGGGTCTTGCTTGAACTCTTCTACTGTCTTCTTCCTTATTATTCCAACGAAAGTTGGACTGCAAACAATTCAACAACTGATTAATACACACACGCACCAGAAATAACTGATGAATATGTGAAGCTAATTTCACAAACAAAACTATTGATATATCTTTTATTTATTTCATCAGGCATATATCATTTATTCATTGGTATTGCATTTGCGTGTCTTCTCTTCTCTTGGAGCCCCCATAGATTAATTTATTGAACTCGAAGCTTCCATCATTTTCAACGCCCCGTTCATTAAATACGAATTTACGGTGGCGCTCACTTAATTCATGGATTGAGATGTTCTCAAGTTCTAGAAAATTTTCAACGAAGATTTTAGTGTTAGAAAGAGGTGATCAGTCCAGGATTCACATTATTCAGAAAATGCCGTATATCCATTGACTTATAGGTGATGAGATCTTTCTCTAAAACTTCAACATTTCAAGCAGAAACACAGAGAATACCAGGTCAGTATTGAATTGTGCACATACGTACGCAAAACAAATGATAAAAAGGCAAAAAAGAAAAAAGAAAGAACACACGGGAGGGAGGGAGGAGAGAATGTTTACGCCGGCGAGAAGAACAAACCGAAGGAGATAACATTTCCTGCACAGAAAGCCAACAAAACATATCACAACAAAGAAGTCTCAAATAGTCTTTGCACAGTCGTGAACATATGAAAATTTTCAACCGTCGAGTTGAAATCGAAGTCGGAGACTTTTTTTTTTCTATACCTCATCCCTATTGATCCCCAAAATTTAGGTTCTGTTAGAAAGTATTGAAATTAAGAATGTATTGAGAAATTGAATGTATTATTGCAAACTCATATGGGTACAACACTTGTCTACCCCTTTTGAGGGTGATGAACCTTTTTGGGGACTCTTGAAGTGGGAGATCCAAGTTATCATCCCCTTCTCTATGCATTGGTGGTGATTCTTCATCCTCTCACTCTTTGGTGATGATTATACAATGTCACACTAAAACATTACACTATGATCCTTTATATAGACTTTTGAGTCATTGACTAACTAAGTGATTAATATTAACCACTTTAACTAACTCATACTTCCAATACCCCGCTCAAGTTGACACCTCTTAATTCTAGGTGTTCAACTTGCCAATACAAAAATTGCATGGGAGTGAAGTGAGTTAAACTATACAATTTTGATTCACACAACAATACAAACATTTTTTCATAATCTTCTTCTCAACAATGAACAGTTTCCTCTGTATCCATGTTTGGGAATGACAGTCTACAATCCACTGGATTGTCTGCAGGATATCCTCTTCTGCCTTGTCAACCTCATACAGAACCATCACTTGATAATCTGACTTGATATTAAGATTGGCTTCTTGGGGTATTGCTGCATTAATACAGCTCAATTCCTTCATTTCGTAGGCCTTCCTTGCTGAAATGGGAAATATCTTATATTGTGGGATAATTTCTAACACTCTTCGCCGTACATTTCTCGTAGAAGAGCCATGGCTAAGGCTCTCTTCCCAGAACCAGAGGGACCTTTTAGCAAAGTATGTGGAAACTCATCAAGACACACTAATTCCCTCAGAAGCTGAGCCTGTTGCTGGTGGCAGAGGAAGGCAAGAAGATTATTAATGCTTCATTCACTCCTTGACGTTTCGGCGATCTTCTTGCGTTCTTGCATGACTTTGCTCTCACACAAGCAAACAATGCTCCTTTCTCCTTCCTTCTCCTCCTCCTCTCTGTTATTTTCGCTCCTGAATCGCTCTTCCCACCACCCTTCCTGCTCGCCGCCGCAGTCGAGGGGCTGGAAAGTGCAGTTACTCCAACACTAGACCTAAACGTGGACGATGACGTGCTTCGGATTGGTACAGAGTCCAAGAGAAAGGAGTAAGAAAACGAAAGAAGAAACTGCAATCTTATTCTATGACCTTCTCGATGGGCATCCATGGTAGTTGTGATCGTAGCCTTGTCAGGTGAATTATGATCAGATGAGTGTGAAGATGGCGTAGAACCAAGATTCTCGATCAGCGAAGAGTAAACCCAAGAATTGTTGCAGATCAAGAAAGTGCAAAGAAATGATGTCGCTCGGTCAAGAAAGGAGTTGAGCTACAATGGCAAAACAAGATCCATGATAGGCTTACATTTTAGGCATAAGAAATGACCTGTTCTTGATACCATGTTGAAAGTATTGAAATCAAGAATGGATTGAGAAATTGAATGTATTATTGCAAACTCATGTGGGTACAATACTTATCTACCCTCTTTTGAGGGTGATGAACTAACCCTTTTTTTGGGGACTCTTGAAGTGGGAGATTCAAGTTATCCTCCCCTTCTCTATGCATTGGTGAGGATTTTTCATCCTCTCACTCTTTGGTGATGATTATACAATCTCACACTAAAACATTACACTATAACCCTTTATATAGACTTTTGGATCATTGACTAACTAAGTAATTAATACTAACCACTTTAACTAACTCATATTACCAACAGGTTCAAAGCAATTAAAGTCATGCCTATTCAACGGCGCGCAAAACCAGTACGCGCGTGATTCCCTCTACTCAATGTCGAGCAGAGAATTTCGACAGAAGTTTATTTAATCCTCAGCATATTATCCAGTAACAGGAAGGGGGAAAACAATGGAATATTCACATTCAGGATTAAAGCCAAAGAAATTCATATAACGGAAGATGAATGAAAAAACACATATCGAAAGAGTTGATTGATCTGATAATATGATCAAAGCACGAACCTAAAATGCCAATGATGTTACGGGCTAATGCGGCTCTGGCCACCATCTTTAAGGTTGTGATTGGGCAGAGGAAGTCGATCAGTAAAAATGGCACCGAGTGAGAGACTGTGAGAGAGAGAGAGACGAATAGCAGAGAGAGTTTGAGCTTCGAAGCTTCACGTATCCGGTGCTTCAGTATACATGGCAAAACGGAACGTAACCATCTTCTAACTTTTTCTCATAAATGGAAGTCTATTATAGAAAACTTGATTTCAATGCTTTGACTCAGTTTCTCCGTATATACCGTACCGTAAAAAAAACCTCTTTTAGGCTCGAGTAATTTATTTTTTATTAAAATACTATATAACAATTCATCTCAAAATATTAGAAAGTATTATTTTCATCAACAGTGAGCTCCAGCCTAACAGCTGGGGGTTGATAAAGAACAACAATAACATCCCCATTGTCAAAGCTCAAGTTGCAATTCAAGTTTTTGCAATGATCAAGTTTAGCTAGGTACATTATAAAAAGATCAAGTTTTTGCAATGATCAAGTTTAGCTAGGTACATTATAAAAAGATCAAGTTTTTGCAACGATTATTTTAAACATTACACAAAAGTATGTAGTAGCAAACTAGTAGTTAACAAAACAACCGCAGAATTCACCATGACAAATGATTTTCCTGAATCGCTACTGATTTTGCCGTGTTTGTAATGAAACCGCTGCAGAACAAGAGGCAAAAACGGGAAACACACGGAGGAATGTGCAACAGTTTGTAAACCACCACTAATGAAAAGAGCAATTTGAATTTTTTTGTAAAGATGGTTGTGGCAATTTAAAAACACTACAAAATAATAATATCTTAAAAATATTTGGTAGTGGTTTATGAACGGTTACTGAATTATTAGCACGTGAAATTAAATTTGCCTTTGAAAATTTTGAGCGGCCGGCAAAAATTAAATTTTCACGCCAACATGTTACAACAATTTATAAACTGCTTCTTATTCACTTGTTGCCCAGGAAGTAATTCACTCGATGAAGACAAAAAAGGGGAGCAAAGGGTGGATGGCTGTCAAGGTTGACTTGGAGAAAGCTTATGATCGATTAGATTGGAAGTTCATTGAGGAAACCCTTAGAGAGACTAATATTGGGGAAAGCCTTTGTAATGTTATAATGGCTTGTATAACGAATGCGACTTTTCAGGTCCTTTGGAATGGTGAATCCACTGACATCTTTTCTCCTTCAAGAGGTATTCGCCAGGGGGATCCAATTTCCCCTTACATCTTTACGCTATGCATGGAGCATTTGAGTCATATCATTAGAGATGTTGTAGAAGACGGGAAGTGGGTACCGGTCAAACTTAATGTAGGGGGCCGCCTATTACTCACATTTTCTTTGCGGATGACCTTATCCTCTTTGGTGAGGCTTCTGAGACTCAGGTGGAGGAGATGATGAATTGTATTTCCAGGTTCTGTGAGGCGGCGGGGCAGAAAATGAACAGAATGAAGACTAAAGTCTGATTCTCCAAAAATATCCATTTCAACAGAGCTTATGATTTAAGTCAGAAAATGGGTGTGAGTCTAACAGGGGACTTGGGTAAGTATCTTGGAATGCCGTTTCTCCATAAGAGAATTTCACCAGTCACTTTTGCTCCAATATTAGAAAAGTCTCAGAAGAAGCTAGCTGGTTGGAAAAGAAGTTCCCTTAACTTAGCAGGACGTGCTACTCTCATCAAAGCTGTGTTATCTGCTTTGCCTTCATATCATATGCAGACTATGCTCCTCCCAAATGGACTTGTTCATGACCTTGAAAAGCAAAATAGGGGTTTCTTGTGGGGAGACAACACGGAGGGCAGGAAAGTCCACTTGTTGCCTTGGGAGCTTATTAATGAAGAAAAAGATAAAGGTGGTTTGGGAATTCGAGACCTGAGGAAACAGAATGAAGCCTTTATCATAAAACTCTGTTGGAATATGTTAGTTAATAAGAATGCTCTGTGGGTCCAAGTTCTCAAAGCCAAATATAATTGTGGGAATGGACCGATGTTGAAAGTTAGATTGAAGAAGATTTCGTCTCATACTTGGAGGGGTATATGTGCTATGTGGAAGAATTTTAAAAGAGGTGTTGGAGTTAAAATTGGCAATGGTGAAAATACCTCGTTCTGGTATGATAACTGGTTGGGGCTGAATACCCCGCTCATTGATCTCTTCCCTGATATTAAAGGCTCTCCAGATAGTGATAGTAAGGTGTCGGATTATATTAGCCCTTGGGGTGATTGGGACAGAAGTAAACTAGACAGGTGGCTTTCTCCCCACATTGTTGATCGGTTATGAGTGTGCACCCCCTCGTGAGAAGAGAGGAGAGGATAAATATTTCTAGAAACCTTCTTCTGACGGATGTTTCTCTGTTAGTTCTGCCTATCATTTTTTTCTGCAGGTACTCACCAACCGGGAGATGCGATCTGGAAGGAGTTATGGAGACGGCAAGTCCCAGAGAAAATTAGAGCTTTCATGTGGCTCTTTGAGCATGGGAGAACTCATACAGCTCAACTTAGGTGGAAACATGGAATTGAAGAATCAACTCGATGCCCGTTTGAATGCAGGAACGAGGAGGATCCTATGCACCTTTTGCGAGATTGCATTAATGCTCGGGAGAGGTGGCGCTCATTGATCAAGCTGGCCTTATGGGAGGAGTTCTCAACACTCCAAGGGATGGATTGGATTTGGTGGAATCTAAAGAGGGAAGCAGGCAAGGAGTTTACTCAACAAATTCCTTGGAGATGCTTATTTGGTTACATTTGCTGGGACATATGGCTTGATAGATGCAAGAAGGTGTTTGGAGAGGAAAGCAATGCTACACAGGATAATGGCCTTTCTACCTTTTTTCGGGCTTGCGGTGACCAGGTACTACTTACTCGTTGCAAGTTTTATGCGAGACATCGTGTTAGCTTCCAAGAGGACAAGTTCGAAAGGAGGGACGCCTTCAAGCTTGAAGTGGATGGCTCAGTACTCCCGTCGGGGAGAAGTGGTTGCGGTGGAATTATCCGGGGGGAAAATGGTCGTTGGTTAGGCGGGTTCAGTTGCAAGCTTACCACAGTTCCACCTGCCATTGCTGAAATTATTACGATCATCCATGGCCTTCAGGTATGTTGGAATCGTGGTTACAGACGCATTACAGTTAATACTGATTGTGTTGAGGCGATGAATCTAGTCTCTCGTGGGTGTAATAGCAACCATCCTTTTAAAGATATTGTTGATGAGGCACGTCTGCTGGTGAATCAGAACTGGGATGTGGCGTTACGTCATGTTTTGAGAGAGGACAATAGTCATGCGGATAGGCTAGCCAAACTGGCTCATAATTTGATGAGGAATTTTTGTTATTATGATCACCCCTCTTGAGATCCAGGAGAGGGTGGGGCAGAGTACCATTACATCGGATTACGAACGCTTGTATCAATTAATTTAGTCATGAATGGATTTCAGTAGTTCTATTTAAAAAAAAAATCGGGAATTGAAGAAGATCTTCTAGAATTGGTTGACCTGGCGATTCACATGCGTAATTACCCAAACCTGCCGGCCTTGGTCGGCTTTTCCAGTTGTGGCGTCGTCTTAATACTCAACTCTTGTCTTCGCCGGTTACACAATCTTCACTTCTTCTAGTCCATCACTCTCTGCGACTCACTTGCGTGTCTCTTTCCACCCTTTTTCTCCCTTATTTGCTCCATCATACCCTGACTGGACTCCTATCTGGTAATTTCCGTCTCTCTTTTCATCTTCCGGTTCTTTTCACTATAATCAAACGCGGGTTTGATCCGCATTACGCATGGCAACTGCTGTTTTGTATCCATCTTTCAATCAATTGGGTTTACCAAGGAATTGGACTCAAATGCTTGTGTATTTCATAAAGAATCGGGATAGTTTTGCAGTATAAACCGAGATCTTGATGCATTCTTCCTGTTATTCTGATTGATTCTAGTATAGGGCAGCTCCAAAATTTTTGGGGATTTCTTTTGGGGTGAGTCTTTTCCCTTTTCTTTTTTAATTTTTTTTGTTCATGCTTCCCTCATTAAGCCGAGTATACATCATGATCTACTAAGAAGTAAGAACCTAATCATACTGCGTAAGTCTGTTTTCTTTGTCAAGCGATGATTGGTTTCTGGTCTTGTGGATACCTGCCCGTTTGGGCCAATTTTTATGTGATGCTAAAGTCTTAAGGCTTCTTTGTTCTTGGTTTAGGCTCCTGGACTTTCTAGCGGGTCGGGATTATGTAGATCATTGGTGATAAAGAAGAACTATGAGTGGATGCCTTTGCCAAGATTCTCTAGTTTGTTGGTATTATGCAAATTTTGGTTTGTGGGGTTTGGAATGAACGGTCGGTGCTATGATTTTTTTTTGGCAGCTGCAAAATATGTCTTTGCGCTTTAATCCTTCGAAATGCGATCTTTCAGATATACGAGTTCAAGTGAAAGTGACTACTATACGAATATTATATCTGGCAGAGGAAGATATAGAGATTCAGGAGTGAATCTAAACAAGTAATGCATTAATCTTATGGAGTGAGACTGAAATTATGGGAATTGGGCTTGCATATACACCTTTGGTTATATTCTAGGCCATGGTTTGATGATACTTTCTTCTTCGAGTTTAGATCTTGACTTCATTTGCTTTTTACTGTTTCATTCTTTCTTATATTTCTTCAACTGGTATTATTTTAAATAAGTTAAGTAGCGTCCTGTACACTTCATATTGTTAACTTTTACGAGATGTCCTTGTTTCCATCCCACACCTAGGCCTGGCAGGGATGTCAGAGAAAGCTCTTAGCGATAACAATACAACTCCTGAAACTGAAAGGAAGGAGGAGAGCTCCAGTAAGGCATGCTCAAACGTGGCTTCTGTTGACAATGCGGATGAAAATATTAAAGATCTGCAAAAGGAAAAAAATTGTGCTTCCACAGTGCCTCCATCTGTCAATGGTAACCATTCAGGCGGTTCTCAAATAGAAACAGGAAATGCAGAAGTAGAATACATTGATTCTGAGAACTTGATGGATTTAGAAGATATTGACAGTTGTCTCAAGGTAATATTTCCCCATTGCTGGAAGGCTTTTAAATTTGTTTATGTTTCCTAATATTGATTGAAATTTAAACTGTTTATTATTATATTTTTACAAGAAATTCGATCATTGCATTATTTGAGATTAGCTACTGGATTTATTACAGACTCTTTTGGCTGGATTAGACTCCAAGGATTGGGTCATGGTATGCAATGCTCTCAATAATGTACGGCGGATTTCAATATTTCACAAGGAAGCTCTACTTGATATTCTGTAAGTAACAAACATGCAGATATTTTTCTTAAGAATTTTGATAATGTAAAGCATTCTTTTATTGATCAACTTGCTTTTGTTTTTGTCTTGGGATTTATGAATTTATCAATATGCTTTCTGGTGAGCAGGGGGGATGTGATTACATTTGTTGTGAAGTCCCTGAAAAGCCCTAGAAGTGCTGTATGCAAAACTGCCATAATGACATCTGCAGACATTTTCAGTGCTTATAATGATCTTATAATAGATTTTCTGGACCCCCTGGTAATTCAATATTCCTCCTTGATTAATCGAGCTACTTTACTCAGGAATTTTCCCTTGTTACACTTAATTACATATGAACATGCTCTTGCATGTGAACAATTTTTTCATGGGCGCAGCTGGTGCAGCTTCTTCTCAAGTCTTCACAGGACAAGCGCTTCGTTTGTGAGGCCGCCGAGAGAGCCTTAATAGCTATGACTACCTGGATTTGCCCTACGTCCTTGTTACCAAAATTGCAACCTCATCTTAAGAATAGGAATCCCCGAATTCGTGCAAAGGCATCGATGTGCTTTTCTCGAAGTGTCCCTCGATTGGTAAGAGGGATTTAAGATTGCATTAGTTTGCCAATGCTTTGAAACATCATTTTTTTAGTGTCCTCTGCATCTGAATGTTGGAATAATGTCTGAATTCTATAAATGTTAGAATTGTCTTTCATGGTAGATGTTTGGCTGCTTTTCCTTCTTACTCATTTTTGCATGCACACACGCATGTGTTTATGCATATGCTCTGGAATCTGTTGGCAATAGTGCCATCTTCAAATCCCCCGCCCCCCGGGGAAAAAAACTCTTTGGTCAATCCATTTCTGGAAACGATGAACTGCACCGACATTTTAAAACTGAATGTGAAAGGCGTTTCTTCAGTTGATAATTGAGAAGGACTATGGTGAAAGAGCAATGTATGTGAGCATTAACATTTTCTGTCTATATTTTTACAGGGAGGTGAGGGCATAAAGGCTTATGGGATTGACAAATTGATTCAAGTAGCTGCATCCCAGTTGAGTGACCAGCTCCCTGAATCCAGGGAAGCAGCCCGAACTCTGCTGCTCGAGCTTCAAAATGTATACGAGAAATTTCATGATTCCATTCCTGCTTCTGTGTCTGAGCATCCAGAGCCAGGTTCATGGGAGAACTTCTGCCAATCAAAACTTTCACCTCTAAGTGCTCAAGCCGTACTTCGCGTTACCAGTATTGCTCGGGAGGGTCTTGTTTCATGACACACGCCATTCGTCAGCTTCCTTCATACCTGATCTGCTCGTCATATTTTTTCCCTTGTATATACAGTCAAAATTGAGATGGTTCGAGTTGCTCTTTAAGCACAAGTTGAACAGGAAATTTATGATTTGGTTCCGCATGTCGCCTTCTATTGTCAGATATGCAAACTACATTATTTCCTCTCTTCCCCGTTCCCTTATATTTGGCGGAACACTTTTGGTTGATTTGCTTTTAGCATTCATTTGAGCATTTTGCTTCATGAAGCTTCCATAATTGAAATGAGGATGGATCAGCGAACTTATCAATCTGAGTGAAAATGATTCAATTCAGTATCTATGTATCTAGCATATATATGAAGTTTACTTTGAGCTTTCTACTCATACCATTCACCAGAATTTTCTTGAGCTCGGTAGAACATTTTTTATTTTAAATATTTTTCATATATTTTATTGAGCTCGGTAGAAATTAAATGCTAAAATGTTACGTATAACTT
>JANTPZ010012531.1:0-11174 GCA_025593235.1 Vachellia pachyceras | reverse complement strand
CCATCCCCAACCCCGCCCATTTCAGAATCACCACTCCCATCCCCAACCCCATCCATTTTCGCATCACCACTCCCATCCTCAACTGCATCCATTTTTGAATCACCACTCCCATCCTCAACTCCACCCAACTTAGAAACACCACTAACATCCTCAACCCTACCCAATTTTGGATCATTGCCACCATCCTCAACTTCAGCGGATTTCGGATCACCGCTCCCATCCTCAACTCCACCCAATTTCGAATCACTGCTCCCATCCTCAACTCCACCCAATTTCGAATCACCGCTCCCATCCTCAACTCCACCCAATTTGGAATCACTGCTCCCATCCTCAACTCGACTCATTTTCAGATCACCACCCCCACAATCATCTTCTTCCTCTTCCTCGTCCTTCACCTCTGTCTCAACCTTAGGCTTTTCTCCTAGGAAATCCTCCCGCTGTACCTTAATTAACTGCTGCAAATGTGATGCATAGTAACAGTTTACCAACTGTGGGGATTTCAATTCTTTTTCAACCATCTGCCACATCAATCCTGCCCAATCAACCTTCTCCAAGTGCCCCTCCTTGATCATCTTAGTAAAAGTCAAAACCTCAGTGGGCATAATATAGGTATCCTCATGCAGAAGCATCCAATTTGACACGACTTCCTCAATAAAAGATATAGATTCTGCCAAGTTAAGCGTCTCCAAAACATCATCTGTAACAATAGTCTTCTTCACTGGCAACTTCAAAGCACGGCCCAAGTCAGCCCGGTTCACCATAATCCTTATCTCATTCACATAACTGGAACGCGAAGCAGGGGTATAACCGGCTATTAATTGTGCCACAAGGTCACTCCGAATACTTCTATCAAACTCAATATGAACGAAATCCCATAGCCCCAGTCGCCGCAGAAGCGTCTCATGGCTCGTAAAGTCAAGAGTTTTTGCGGGTACAAACGGTATGGGTTTTAGAGTTTCGACGAGTACCTGAAATTTCTCCCGCCATTTCTTTTCCTGAGCATTCCGCTTGTGTCCCATTCTCTTCCGCTTCGGTCCTCGACGGCTAGAGGAGTCAGGAGCAGGGACGTTGATATCAGCATTCCGAGGAGAGAAAGCCGAAGTGGCATCGACGTCATCCACGTTTTGAGTATCGGCCTGGACTTCCGCGATAGAATCGAGTGGGTTTTCAGATTCTTGAGGATTATTCGCATCTTGTTGGGTAAGATTTTCAGGATCTTGATGATCCGAAATTAGGGTTTTGGAAGATTGAGAATCAAGATGTGGGATTTGTCGGTCTTGGCATTGTTGATCCTCGACCAAGCTTGGATTTTGGGAGGGCGACGTATCGTCAGCAATATGAGGATTTGGACTGCTCATTGTATGGCAGAGAAGGCAGTGGTGACTTCCGACTCCAAAACCACCAAACGAGTTTAGGATCCGATACGAGGGATCATTACTTCAATTTTGATCGGAGAAGAAATGAGACTCGAAAGTCAATTTCACCCTTGTTACTGAGACGCAGTAATTATCATGCTAGCAAACATTCTTAAATTACGTTGTACAAAAAGTTGAGAAATACTTTTATGTAAGTTGAGATAAATATATAAAGAAGATTATCTCGTTTTACGAAAAAATACTGTTAAAAGTATTTTTGAGCTCGTGAGAAGTTTTGTCAAACGGAACCAGTATACAAAACTTACAGTAAAACCACTTCCTATTCCTAAGCACACTTTATTAATCTCTCTGCCCATTGAACGTCCCTTTTTTATAATCTGACCATCTTTTTTTTTTACAAAAATAATTAATTTCGTGTGTTAATGTAATTTTTCATCAGTCAATTTTAAAGTCAATAATTTCAATCTCACTATCTAAATTTATATAAGATTATAAAAATTAATACTTTAAATAAAATGAAATTTGATGAATCAAAATTTTGGTTTTAATTTCAAGAAATCAAAATAAAAATAAATTTAAGAAATAAAAAGTGTATTAAACGAAAAGCTTTTATTGAAATCAAATAAAACATTGACCGACTTGACCCCTCTCTTTCCCCATTTCCAGTTTGTTTTTCCGGAAAATATAACTTCGTTAATGATTTTTTTTCAAATATGGTTATGGATTTAATTCTTGATTTTCACTTGAGTGTCCTAATATTTTTAATTCAAAACTTCATTCTTATAGATGGTTAGTTCCTACAAACAAATTTAATGTTTAAAATTATTTATCAACTTATTTTAATGGTAAAATATCCTTTACCTAAGATTTGATAAATAAATATATTGATAAAAATACTCTTCAAATTAACATGTCAAAAATATCATTGTTCATTTCTGACAGAATTATCATCCTCTTCAAATAATGTACAAAAAAAAAAAAAAGCATCCATAGCCTCTCGCTTCCTTATCTGATATACAAGTCCATGTTTCTTCAATCTGCTAATTTATTAATATATTTGTACAAATACCATGCACACAAGCTATTCTATTGCTTGCCACATCACGCCAAGCAACCTCTTTATTGCTTACCAGTTTTGTATTTGATCATTCAGCAGATTAGCAAAACTTGTCTGCATAATATTTCTTAAGAAAATTACTTCTATGAGAGAAACTGAAGATAAAATGTCGCAAAGAAAAAGCATATCCCTTTGAACCATGTTCCCACGTAGCGTATTATAAATTTATATCTCGACAATTTACTTTGTTTGTGCCTTGTTCTTTGGGGAGGCGTTTCCCTTGCTTCATCATCACATTGCCTTCTTCTCCACACAAAGAAAACCAAGACAATGTCAGACCTAAACATGAGCGTATATATATGAAGACATACAGGAAGACAGTGTAGATTTCAAGGCATTACTTGGTACAAGTGATCAAACAGGCCAAGCCATCACAAGCAACAATGGGGTGGAAGATCTCATTCATTTGCCTTATCTTCATCATCTTGTTTATCCTACCAAGATTTAGTTTTGGTCGACCCATGATCAACCAAGAAACCTTAGAGATGGTTTCTGATGGATTAGTCCAGGATCAAAAGGATTCTAGTAATCTTATGCTTCTGAACCAGAAGCTGGTCTCAGGAGAAACCTGCACAGAGGCATATGGGTTTCTTCCATGCACCACCACTGTTCTAGGCAATGTGTTTCTAGTTCTTGTTTATGGCTACTTGATGTTCATGGCAGCCAAGTTAATGTCATATGGCAGCGAGATTTTGCTTCAGATTCTAGGGCCTGGTCTTCTTGGTGGTCTCTTCCTTCCTGTCTTGAGCTCACTTCCTGATGCAGCTATCATTCTTGGTAAGTTTTTTTCTCTGCATTAATATCTACTTGTTACTTGTGAACTTTTCAGCCATCTGTTTTTTTTTTTTGAAAAAATAGATAAGAAATAATATTTATTATAAAAGTCGTAATTATTTTGAATTACCTAGAATAAAAAATTCTAAATTGCTCCTAACAATGATTTCTACTTCCCCATCCGTTCTCTCTCACACTATATTTTAAAAACTATTATGAATTTTAAATTTTACCAAATTAAACATAATTTTTCTTAATTTTTACAGGAAAAAATTACATTTTGTTCAGTTTTTTCAAAGTTGTATATTTTTTAAAATTAAACACAAACTTTAATTAAAAATAAAAATTATATAATTTTAATAAAACATAATATCTTTTATAATTTATTATAAATTTTTAATAAAATTTATATAAGTCTAGAAAGTAAAACTAAAATTCACGCAATTTACAATAGTTCAATGAATGTTTGTATGATTTATTTTAATTTAGAAGAATTTTATGTGAGTTAAAAAATGTATGTAGTGTTAATAAAATTAAAAAAAAAGTAGATAATCTATTATATAATAAAAATATATAAAATGAATTTATTTTTATGAAAAATTTTAATTGATATTAGTGTTAATAATACTAGTGAAGCAACTTGGTGTTATGTTGATTAATTAAATTATATATTGATTATGAATATAAAAATTTGGCAAAAAATAAAAATTAACAAAAAAGGGATATGATTATGTCACTTGTGAATTATGGGTAGTTTTAGTTATTTTTAATTTTAAATATAGTAAATAATGAAAAAATTTAGTTATGGCAATTTAGTAATTTTGAATTTATATTTTGAGATTTGGTCCTTCTAAGTAATTACCATTTTAATGGTCTTTTATAATAAATATTATTTTTTCTTGGTCATTATTTTTATTTTCCCTTCTTTTCAGTCAGTTTAGAAATCAAAAGTTTTTGTCAAATGCTTGATAACGGAATAGTGATCTGCATTATTTATGGATCCTTCCTTCATACTTGTTCATCACCGTGAGATATGAAAGGTAATGTTAACTGTGTTTTTGTCATTCCATCAGCATCTGGACTATCTGGGAGCAAAGAAACTGCTCAAGCACAAGTCTCTGTGGGGATGGGCTTATTAGCTGGATCAACAGTAATGCTTCTGACTTTGCTGTGGGGCTCTTGTCTTATTGTTGGAAAGTGTGACATTGAAAACTCAGTGGCAATAGACCAGAAAGACACAAAAGCCTTTAACTTAACTGGTATATCCCTATTATCATCAATTTGCTCTGAGCAAGTTTAAGCATGTTTGAAGTGATCTGCTTGAAAATGTCTAAACTCTTGCATGAGATGCTTAATCTACTTGGATTTGTTTGGGTTTGGACTAAATTCAGGTTTGGGAGGTCCGCCAATGCTCATATGTATTTTGAATGAAACAATTAAATCCTAGTGATTATGTTCCTTCTTATGCATTTTTAACCTTTGTTGATGTCATAGGATCTGGGGTAAGCACCGATATTTGGACCAGCTATGCTGCAAGGATTATGATTATATCTATTATTCCATTCCTCATTGTCCAAATACCTCAAGTTCTGCATTCAGCTTCTTCAAGTCGAACAGCAATTCTACTGTCATTCATTGTTTCTGTTTCTTTGCTGATTGTTTATAGCCTTTATCAGGTAGCTGCCATCTGTAAATGATTTCTGTATTCATATTTCATGGTCACCTTTTCTCTATAAAAAATCTAAACATAAGAACTTAGTACTTACGAGATTTTCTGAAACATTCAATGTAGGTTTTTCAGCCATGGATCCAAAGGAGAAGGTTTGTATATGTTAAACATAAGAACTTAATGTCAGGCCTTCTAGAACATCTAAAATCACAAGTTGGAGGAGGAAGGTTCCTTAAAGACAATGGTGAAACTAACACAGAGGTTATACAAAGGTGAGTAGTAAATTCTGTCTACAACAACATGAACTTAACAGAAAATGACTCCATCGACTTCTACATTGAATTGGCAAAATTACAGGGTATTTGAGAGACTTGATAAGAATTCAAATGGATACATAACGGCGAAAGATTTAAGAGCTCTGATTATAGGAATGAACCTTGAGGAGACGAATATGGAGTTAGACGAAGCCGTGGAAGAAATCATGTTGGATTTTGACAAGTCTCATGACTCAAGAATTGACATGGAAGAGTTTGTCAGAGGAATTACAAGATGGCTTCAGAAAGTTAAGCACTTGGCTAGAAAGAATGAGCAGCATCCCTCAACACCAAGGCTCTTGAACAATTTTCATCAAGTGAGTCACTCATTAGATTAATCTGCAACCTGATGGCATGATTTATGACTAACTCGTAGGCTTTTCTTTATTTAAACTTTTTGAGTCCAAACGCGAATTGTTTTAATCTAGGTATGCTAAATAAAACCAAGTATATTCATCAAACTAGTCAACCTATGAACACCTCATTGATTGCATATCTATCATTTATCTGCAGAAAACAATGGAAGAACAAGAAATGTTGTTGGGTTATCACAGTGATGAGACAACGGGATGTGTGAAAAATCCGAGGTGGAGCACCTTGAAAGCCGTGCTGATGCTGCTTCTGGGAACTGTAGTTGCCGCTGTGTTTGCTGATCCTCTAGTAGATGCAGTGGACAACTTCTCAACAGCCACTAGTATCCCTTCATTTTTTGTCTCATTTCTCATCCTCCCTTTTGCTAGCTCCAGCGAAATTGTCTCCGGTCTTATCTTTGCAAGCCGAAAAAAGATTAAAACAGCATCACTCACATACTCTGAGGTTTGCTTTCTCCTCTAGTCTTGTCTTACATCATCAAACTAACTTGAAGCTTCTTAGAATTCACCTATGAAGCAAATAACATACAAACATCACATTGATGCAGATATATGGGTCAGTGACAATGAGCAACATGCTTTCTCTATCAGTGTTCTTGGGTCTGGTTTACATTCGTGGCTTGACATGGAATTTCTCATCTGAGGTGCTCATCATTCTAATTGTCTGCACTACAATGGGTCTCATTGCTAGCATTCGCACCACCTTCCCTCTTTGGATGTGTTTTATAGCCTTGGCTCTTTATCCCTTCTCTCTATTACTAATATATACTCTTGACTATGTTGTTGGATTGGCTTAAACACTGTCCTTTCCATCCTCCATTTTGCTTCTTATTCATATGGCCTTAAGCTGTAATTGTGTGAATAAGCTCTGAGTAAATCATTCAGAAAGTTTTGTTTATTTTACATTCCTTTGAAACTTGCCACTAGGCAGCTGAGCTCCACTGTAAAGAATGCTGCACATGTAGTAGTATAATGATAATACGAGCAAACATTCTACAGCATGGAAGACGTACGATACAGACACAAAAATATTCAGTATAATAATTGATGACAGATCTGGCACCACACATGTGCCATAGCAGCATAATAATTAATTGAATATGAAAGAAAAAACAGTGATTTCATTTTAAGTAATCCATAATGATTCGACCAACTTCTTTAAAGCAAATTGCTTCCCACTTTTCTTTTCTTTTCTTTTCACTTCACAACTTGCTGTGCTTTACATTCCCAAGTCTGACAATCGCACATTGCATCTTGAACTGCTCAAATTAAATGCATTAACTCACTATTGAATGAGAATTAGTTGCAGTGAATGGACTAAGATCAAAGAAACAGTCAGTTTCTGACAAGAAACGCAAAGGCAAAAGGTCCAGATGTACCCGTTACTATCACTGACCGACCCTTCAGTTGCAATGTGTTGAAACACTGCCAAGATCAGCATTCAAAACTCTCACATTCCACCAAGTTTCTGAGAAAATGCCCCAAATCTTCGCTTTCTCGCTACATTTTTCTCTCATGATCATCCTGGCTTTTTCTCCTCCATTTTCCGATGCCAATGTTAGCCATTCATTGAAAGCGCAAGGAGACGGCGTTCCGCCGGAGGAGCTGTGGTGCGTGGCGAAGAACGACGCTGAGGACGTGGCGTTGCTGGCGGCGCTGGACTGGGCCTGCGGAGAAGGGGGAGCTGATTGCGGCCCAGTTCAACAAGGAGGACCCTGCTACGATCCTTCCAGTGTATTGAACACGGCGTCGTACGCTTTCAACGACTACTTCCTCAAGCATGGCTTGTCCGATGAGAGTTGCAACTTCGATAACAATGCTGCCATTACCTCTTTGAACCCAAGTTAGTGAAGCTCTCTCTGACTCAATTTCCCTTCTTGACATCCGAAATCGCATTGATCTTTCAGTCGTCGTTTATTTTTTTTTCCTTCTTAATTCACCGAATTACTCTGTTTTCCATGAACTTTCAGGTCATGATAGTTGCGAATTCCCATCCAGGTAATTAAGCAGAAATTGGATCAGGTCATATTTTCAGAGACTGTGTTTATATATATATATATATATTGTTGTGCAAATAGTAGGTAGTATCAATGTTTCTTGTTTTTGCGAGTTTGATACACACTGAAGTTATGGTCGATGCTTGCGGTGGTACAGTTTGACGGTGAGCAATGGAAGCTTTTCGGGCACAGCTTCGTCATCCATGGGATTGGGACCGAGTGAAGATATAAGTCGCTGCAGTGAAGTTTCTTCCGGGGGTTGGAGATGGTTGTGGCCTTTGATTACTGCACTTTTTCTGATTATGGTTTCACATACTGTTTCAGGATTGTAACAAGTGAATGATCTTTTTAATGTAAATGAAGGAACCATAAAAGGTTTATCCTTCTTTCTGATCACACAGCCTAGACGTTTTAGGATCAAACTGCGTGTAAGAGATTAAAATTAAAAATACTATATATTTCGGAGGCTTCTCTGTTTTTCTTTAATGTTTGTGTGCTTCATACTACTAACGTACAGTATCCTGGAGTTTCGACCGAGTCAAAGTTACACAGGTCAAAGTGTTGTTAAATGCTGATACAAGGGTAAGAAGGGACCAAGAGCCACAAATTTTTTTTTTCATTTTGCTGTTAAATGCTTGCTTGCTAGCCACCATTTTAGTACTTTTTCTGAAGATTATCTTTAGGAGTGATGAATGAATCTAATGCAAGTGATTCATGTTGAACTCCCAAGTGTAAATGCATGGAAAACCTTAATGATTCCCAATTTCCTCTGCATGTGTTCTGCTAGCACAAACTGCCACGTGATGAGCGATGGTACAACCAAATTTAGGAAAACAACCAGGAAGGTATACTCTGTCATAGATATCTCAAATCTAAGGGAATGGAGATATAGAGCCAGTGTATAGTCTTGAATATCGATATTGATTCGTCATGTTGGGTAGGGATCTTATGAAGTTATTTAGAGATATTGAGCTTGCTCTGTGCTTCTTCTTCAGCTGATTCTTGAACCTGCACAGCAAATCTGGTATGGTATCATAGAAAGAGATACCAGATATCATCCACATTACCTTTGAGAAGAACCTGCTTTCTCTGTCTTCTCTGGTACTCCATAAGAATGAAAGCTTCTCGCTTTGTGAAACTCTCTCCCTCTCTTGCCTTCTTTCTTAGCCTAATGTTTCTGTTACTGTTCCCAGGTTGAAGAAAAAGCCCAGTTCATGGCAGCTGGTTATTCCTTTGCTAGATAGAAACAGATATATCTCTGTTTTGTTCAGGGGACAGAGGAATATTGGGCAACTTCTAGCTGAGTGGATCATCACAAAACTCGAAGGCAAAACCTCGGAATAATGAAGGAGAAGATCGGCTAATGCTGCGTAGAAGATAATGACATAAATTTGGCACCAATTACACTTTAATCATGACATAGATGTTCTTGTTCCATTGATGTCCATGTTCCTAAATTGTCGCACACTTGAAGTCCAAGAGTTCGACCAAATCTCAAGACTTCTTTGGCCATATCATCAGACAATTACTGAATCTGGTCGAAATCTTCAATCTTCAAATGACAAATTCTCTACAAAATCCCCCATGTCTAGGAGTTGTTGGGGGTGTGAGTCACAATTCACAAGTCACAACTTTGCACTTGGCAGCAACTTTTGAAAAGAAAATGACATCTGTATTGTAGTCATGCTTTGCAGCTACCATCAGCAACCTTAATTTGGTAAACAATGTCCAACCAGGTATCTTTTACGTGCATGAATGATTCATACCACACTATATGCATACACGTGTTCACGTAAATTTAGAAAGGAAAATGGAGGATCCAAAGTCTTGTGTTAATGAATCAAAAAGTTCATCACTTATGAGTATGTTATATTTTTTTTTTTGCCAACGTATTTTATATTATTATTGTTCATTGATGTGGCTTATATATATAATTTGACTTTGATCTAGAACTAGAAGATTCAAGACCTAACATGACTTTTGAAAACTGATCAACAATAAAACCGGATCAAAGATCCAATAGCGTGCTCTGCCTTCCAAGAACTAAACATAGTATGTGGTAGCTTCCCCTCACATGGGCTGCTGCTACCTAGAACCATAGTTAATTACTGCTACATCAGCATTTTAATATAAGAGTTATTTCACTTCTTTGAGATAATTGAAAAAGCTAAATAAATCACTTAATTATAATATATATCATAAAATTTGTATATGTATTATTAAATTATATCAGACTATAAATTAGATAAATGAGTTTGAATAAAAGTGATAACTATATTGATTAAATAACTTCCTTAATCTTTTTAAAAAAGTCAACTAGTTCTTATATGAAAACAGGAGGTATAATTATTATTTGAATTTAGTTTACCGAACACACATAGCAAAATCATAACCATATATTTATTCAACAACCTTAGTTGTAAGTAATTTCAATACAGAATCTCTTCCCTTTGACTATCATCATCTACCACGGACACTTTATTTCAAAACCATAGCATCATCTCTCAAACCTTTTTCTCTGGGAAAACTGCATTTACATTTTAAGCTTAACAAAATTTGCGTTTAAAACATCTTCATAAATTATAACTATTCTTATCATAAAATTCTAAAAATTCCAAATTAAGTTCAAGTAAATTTAATCAAAATTGTTAAAATTTTGAATTTGAATGTCACAAATTTTCCCAAAAAACTCAATAATAATGGTTTATAATGCTGTTGTGGATCTATAAAATTTTCTAAGGATTTTTTAATTCACATAATAATTTAAAATTGTCCCTTTTCCTCTTCAACAATATATATATATTTAATTTTAATACATGCCCTGCCAAATTGATATAGAATTATGTTAAACCCCTTTTATAAACTGTAATTACTCTAAAAATTAGAAGTTGCTACGATATTTTAGAATTTCACTTCCAAATTTTTCTTAAAGAAACAAATACCATCTAAGTCACTTAAAACCTAAAATTTTTAATCATAATTTTTATCAAACCAAAATAAAGTATATTTTTTTAGCAAAACATCAACATGTGTGTTAATAAGGCACACATTGCAAAATTGAAACTCTGACTCACTCTTCAATCTTTAACCAATCCCCTCAACACTGCTAAATTTCCCAAGATGGACCAGAAAGGAGATACTTTTTTTTTTTTGCCCTCAAACAAAAAATTGTGTATAAAACTATAATCACAAAAAACAATTAAAAATTTTTTTTCAGAAAGAGTACCGAGGATGATTCATTGTCTCTCTAAATCCCGATCAATACTATCATCAATGGTGGAGGAAGAAGAAGGTTGAATTCTTCTTGACGATCTTTCTCTACTTAGCATTCTTCTGAAGGAGCTCAGCCTTGAAACTGAACCGCTACTTTTAGCTCCATCACCATCAGATGTACCTTCTGCGGCAGGTTCTACCACCGGCGGATCAGAAGGAAGGGCCAGGCTGACCCCGACGGGACTCTCACGTGGCCGAGGCTCAATCACCGGCCGAGCCATGGTTCGACAAATCGGGCAATTCGAATGAGACATCAGCCACCGGTCAATACAAGCGACGTGGA
>JANTPZ010012530.1:0-12603 GCA_025593235.1 Vachellia pachyceras | reverse complement strand
GTTGGTAAAACCTATATTTTTTTTTTGCTAAGTACAAATATCCATATACTAGAAGCAATCATGTTCGAAGCATTGCCGGGCACTAAATGTGAGTACATCTTCCAACAAATATTCAAACCTTAGCTCGTCGCGTTATAAGAAATTAGTCATTTTCATTAAACCTAACCCACAGGTAAAAGCTAGACTTTTAATTTGGTGTAGGAATGTTTGAGAAGGATCTACCCAAGATATCCTGCATCCGAAACCAAAATATCAATCAAAACATCAAGTTCTCATTATTCAAAAAGGAAAAAGAAAAGAAAAGAAAACAGCAAGTTGTCTTAGATACCATCTCAAGTTTATGGACAGTAAAGCACTAACAATATTCATGGGCTTTCTCTAGAGTGTAATTATGTAGCATATTAAGAAGCAGCGGCCCATGAAAATGGGTCCATAAGCTTTTTGTTAATGGGCCTTCCTTTCCAGAGAATGCTATTGATCCGACCCGAGTTTTCCAAAAATCATTTGCATTAATTGAGTGCAACGGGGGATCCGTAGATTCTTTGTGCGCTAAAATTTCACAAGGGACTAGACTGTTTTTATTCACTATATTCCAAGAGAACAGAATATTTTGACTGACGTTCTTGCCCACGCCATCTGCAAAGTTATTTCTGCTTTCAATGTTTACTACTCTTGCCCATGCCATCTGCAAGAGTTGTGCTCTAAAGATTGTCTGGGTTTATATCCCCCTTCTTAGTTTTTCCTTTTGTTTGAGCCTTTGTGCTCTCTTTGTATTACCAAAAAAAAAAATGCTTACGGGAATTTACTCCCAGAAAAAAAAATTGCTTTAAATTTAGGGTTAATACAATATTTACTTCCTCAAATGTGCACTCAATTTCAGTTTAGATTGACTGTAAAATAGTCTAGTTCTTTATTAAATTAAAGATATCAATGTCTTAAATTAAATAAGAGCCAAAACTGACAGCTTGAAACATGAGGAACCAAAACCACACTGAGGGTAAACCTGAAGATCAAATGTTGTATTAATTTGAAAATATATATATAGTGGATGTTTGGGAAACAATTTTTTTAACAATGCACGCAAACCAAGATAAAAGTATCTCGAAATCCGTAAAAAATATCTTGAAATTCGTAAAATTATCCTGGAATCCATAACTCCTTTCTCCCAACAGTTTTCAAACACACATATAGTTTCCATTATTAAGTATTAACATAATCTCGCTGAACCTGATATTGAATGATCACTCTAATATTCTATAAACTCTGCTTTGCAAGACTCCAGAGCACTTGCGAAACGTCGAATAAATTAGTTATGTTGGCATACATTGGATTATTTGACCCGTCCAAATTGTTTTGTCTCTTTCCTGAGAAGATAATGGAAGAACGTTCACAAATGGGCTTTTTATTGGCCACTCTAAAGACTCGAGTGCTTTTTATTCTTTTGATTGTACGATGTTTACTGGTTGAGGTGTAATGTTTTGACCCAATTTCTGAAACAGGAACACCTTAAATAGCAGCTAGTGGGAGACAGCAAAATCAGAGTGCGATGGGAATCAAATCACTAGGAAACCATATAATTCTGGGATTAAATGGCGCAATCTTATGCTCATCATTTTTTTAATCAGCAGTGAATTTAATATAGGACTAGACCAATTGTTGTTTAAACGTTTTATGTGTCACAGATGAGATATTTCCATTTACAAGTTACAACACCATCACAATCTGTTGTGTCTATTTAAACTCAAGGGTTGAAGCTAAGAGTGGATAGTGTGAGGGTGAAGATGAAGAGAGGAATCATATGCTTGTTCTGCTACTTGTGCATGGCTGTGTTTTTGTTGAGTGGCAAGACCAGTCAACTTGTGGGGGCCATTGAAGAGCCAAGCTACAAAGTTGTGCGGCCAGAATCGGAGTTTGAGATCAGACTTTACAGCGAATCCTCGTGGATGTCAGCTTCTGTACGAGGATCTGCCTTCAATCTCTCCACCGCAATCGGTTTTCACAGGTTCTGTTTCCGATCATTCTGTTAGCTCACTAGGAAAAAGCTCACTCGATATTCTGTTTTTAGTTCCAAGCATAAGGGCCAACAATTAGAGGTTAGTTTGGCTTTAAATATGACATCTCACTTTAATTTGTATTCCAAATTCATACCCTTAATTTAAATATAGGAGTTAATTATAAGGTTTGTTTTAGTTCTAAATACAATACTTTAATCCATTTTAACTTCTAAATTTATAATTTTTCCCTTAAACTATCTTTATTGATTGCACATTTAAAAAGGTTTCTATTCAGGATATATCAATATAAAAGATTAAAGAGAATATTGTATAGAAACTTAGACACATACTTAACAAATAGCTTACTTAGCTAATGCTATACATTTATGAAAATAAGCTATTTAGATCGATTTCCCCAACCACCTCTAATGAATGCGCATAATAAAAGAGTATATATCAAGAGGTAATTTTAATGCAAAAGATGATTAAAAATGGTATTTTAAAAAATCATTAAACGTTATTCATAACCTAACTAATTTTCTTAATATCATATCTAGTTTGCTAGGTTGTACTTTTAACAGTCTGATTCTTGATTGTGGGGCCAGGCTGTATGAATATATTCGCGGGGCGAATCTGAATTCCTCACATATTGCTTTCACTGCACCAGTCTTAACGAGTGTGGCCGCATCATCATCAACATCAGCATCCTCATCATCCAGTGGGAAAGCTGAGTATTCAGTGAGGTTTTTTATGTCGGCAAAATATAAAGCAAGTCCTCCACAACCTAAACCTGACCTCAAATTGCACGTAGACAAGTGGAACTCTCATTGCGTGGCTGTAAGAAAGTTAAGTGGCTTTACCACTGACGATAACATTGATAAAGAAGTTAAGGCTCTTGTGAGCAGCATCAAGACACACTTGCCACCAGGTGGTTCTGCACCAATACAAGACAAAGGTTCCTATGCTATTGCCCAGTACAATGGTTCCCATGAACTCTCTGGCAGGTTAAACGAAGCTTGGATTACTGTTTCAGGGTCCAGTGTCGTAGGTTGTCCACCTTCTCAGTGAATGTGTCCTTGTGTTCTTAACACTGTCTGGCTTCCATGGGCAATATTGGGTGAGACTTTCAATATTGTTCCTTGGATTAGTAAGGCTCAAGAATAATTTGGGGATGTTAAAAATGATGGAGCAGGGTGCATGTTGGTGAAATTCTGGTCTAGCACACAGCCTCCTAACTTCCATCATGTATCTTTGTTTCGTTAGAATCATATTATCATATTATTATGCGTATCAAGTCGTCAGGAAAAGATCGTAATCATCTTTCTAAGGCAAGATTTCAAATGACAAATTTGAGCACTCTGACAAATGGAAATACATGAACAATCTCATAGTCATTAGCTGAATTAGGTTACCTTTTTCTACTTGATGCTTCATGAATAACAGAAAATTATAAGGGAATTAGAACCTAATAAAATTGACAGATGCAATAAGAAAAAAGAGAATGGTATAAATTTTCTACATCAGTGTAAATAAATAAAAAGGAAAGAATGAATAATAACGCAAATAAACTTTTTTATTCACATGATAAATATTCAAAATTACCCTTCATCATGTGTAAAAAGAGCTGTCAGCATAAATAAAAAATGGTTACAAAAATGCTCTTAATTATTCAGAAACATCTATAAAATGTTATGACCGTTAATTTGAGAAACGTTTTACAAAGTTTGATCAGTACGATGATGTGGCCGGTGATGTGGTGATAAGAATTTGAAAAGTATGACCCAATGCTGATGTGGCGAAAACTTGGACTTCGTCATTGCTGTCTTCTCATCCTGCTTGAATCCGTTGCTTGAAAAGCCAAACTTGTTTGGGCCAAAAAAAAAGCCACACTTAAAAAAATGTAGTGGAATCTCTGATGAAAAATATAGATGGATGATAGCTAGAGTTAACATGGGCTATTACCAACATTTTTCAGGGGCGAGTATTCGAACTCTAAAGAATGATAGCCACGATAATTAAGATAACTTTAAAGAGATTGTTCCATCGGTATCTCGTTACCGCAGCCCTTCTTACGGGTCCGGCTGATGAACCAGGATACAGGTTTATAAAAAAAAAATATAGCGGCTTCGTTCGAATTCGTCTTCTTCGTCATCCTGAACGGACTCTGGGCTCCCACCGACGTCTCCGACGACATATCGTTGTTCCTGCCAATCGAGGACGTCGAAGAAGACGACGGATTGCATTTATTATCAGCATCCTTGGCCGGAAACACGAGATCTCCAGTGCATACCGTGACCGGCTTTGGTCTTGGGAGGAACGGAAGAAGGCGACGGACTGCATTTATCATCAGCATTCTTCTTCTTCGATTTTTTTGTCTTTCCTTCTCATTTTCGTTTCTCAAGTTTCAATCCTCTATTTAATAGTCGATCCTTTTGCTGAATGCTGTTATCTGCATGATGGATTTTTTCGCTAGTTAATCAAGAAGGTACAGTCATGATTCGATTTTGGGGTTCCAGAACATGCTGTTTGCTTTTCTCTGGTGGAATCTCGGTTCGACCAGGACGCTGCTGTGGAGTTTCTCAACAACAATCCCAGGTTTTGGCTTCGATGCCGAAGAAGCAAGACTCACACATGTCCCATGAAATGAATCTGGAGAGGAAAGTGAAAGAAGAACCAGTTCATATGGTTCTTGAGAATTAAAAAAGGAGATTTGGGTAAGAGAAGAGAGAGAGATGGGTAGAGATGCGTAGGTTTGGCTGTGAGAATAGACAGAGATGGGTAAAGATGCAAAGGTTCTAGATTTTGCGCATTTTCTGGGTTTAGTTAATGTTTTCGGTGGAAGAAGGAGAACTCAATGAAAGGATACTGCCACGTCGATGTTGTCGGAGGAAGAATGAAGAGCACAATGAGTTTTCTAGATCTTTTTATCCAGCTCAGATATTGCCACATCCGATTTTTAGTCAAAATATTCTCTCTATCGGTTAAGGTTCCTCGAATTAACGGCAATGACATTTTATGAACGTTTTTGATTGATAGCATTTTTGTGACCATCTTTTTGTTCAGGGTGCTGATAGCCATTTTTGCAGAAGATCAAGGGTAATTCTGATCCTTTGCCCTATAAATTATCACATCAAAACCACTCACATTGAATTTGCATGTACGATCAAAATCTGGCCAGCAAGTTCAAAGTTCAAACCCTCAAAGTTCATCCCACATTGGAAACTCCGAACTGGGTTGATCATAATTGGAGTAGGTGAATTAGGTGACATTAGTTTAGAGGCTTACATTTGTGGTCTGGTTTGGACAACATAGACTTTTCCATCTCTGATCACACCTTCAATATCTTGAGGAGAGCCATATAATTGTTCAATAGCGCTTCCTGCACGAGCAATGTTGGATAGGATTGACTTGCGAAAACCACTATCAATTGTAAGCGGATCAGACGAGTAATCTAGCACAACTTTCTCTGCCTCATCCATTGGCACACTGTTGCATGGAAATTTCAATTAATATATATCAATGTGCATGAAGAAACCATCATCAATAACATCGAGATTGTGATAGTTTGATGGATACCTAGGTGAAACAAGGAACCCTACCCTAAAATCTAACTAATGAAATGAGAGAATCAACCCATTCAAATAGCTCATTGAACATTCAATTCTACTCAATATGGGATTTTGTATCTATAAAACCAAATCTCCATTATATTCACAAGCCTAAGGGATAGTCCCATGCTCAAAAGGGAGAGCTCAATCTCGAAAGACTAAAAGGGAGAGTCATTTGACTTATAAACCTCACATCGTGAGGTTTTTCGATGTGGGAGTTGTAAAAAGACTTCCATGACATAGTGGGCATCTGTAACTATAGACTCATACCAGAGATCTTTCGTGGCACTATGAGCATCTATAACCAGAGAAGATGCTCGCTTTGCAAGAGATATGAACGAGTTTACCTGTCATAAAGGCCAGCACCGGCATAACCTTCTAGATCTTCACCATTGGAGTCAGATCGGAAAATAATCGAGCGCTTTATATAGAGGCCAACAGTTTTGCTAGGATAACCCAAGACCTGAAGAGCTCAAAGGGGCAAACCCATTAGCATAAAAATGGAGAACTCATGAATAGATACAGGTTGCTGGTTAGAGTAATTTCATACGCCTGCCATCAAGTCATTATATTCTCTCACAGACAATTAACAGTACACATTACACAATACTGTTAGAAGAAGAGGAGAAATATGAAGTAGAGTTACCTGAGGGGAGTTCAGGTCATGTTTTTGGCATATGAAACTTAAAGCACGACCAGGGTAAGCTCCGACCAGAGTTTCTCCAAGTCCCTTCACCACCTATTTCAAAAGAAAGTTTAGCATTCGATGAATGTCTAGGCTACTTTTCATTCTCATTTAATCGGCAAATAAAATTCCGTATGTACACAAAAGCTATGCATCCATTAACAATTATACCTCCGCATATATTTCCGATGAGTCTCCTGTTGATGGATTAGTCGTGTGAATGACAAAAGCATAGTCAGCGTTGATAACTTCTTGGATAAGGACGGCCATGGAAAGATAATCATGGTCCAGTTTCACTTTTCTTGTGCTAAAGTATGCTCTTTCATTCCACTTTGAACCCCAAACCTTTGGAAAATCCATATAATACAGTCAATGACATTGATAAAGAAGAGATGAATTTTATGAAAAAGCTGAACAATAAAATAAAATTGTACAGAGTACTGAATATTTCAAACTATGTTATGTACTGTAATAGGGGGTATTACCTTCTTTATAGCCTTCCATGCTTGCTCCCATCGTTTTTCACCTTCATCACCAGGCCAAGGCATTCCAGAACTTTTCATCTTAGACCTTAGCTCCTCTACCTGAAATAAGGTAACCCGCTACCTTTCATCTATAGGATTCTAGTTTCTACAGCATTTTATATGGGACCATTTAAATATTCCATTGATAACAGCAAAATGCATTGCACCACGTGAGATGGTAAGGCGAGGGCTAGCTTTTCTTTGAACAGAAGAAAATGTTGAAAGCACGCATAATCGGAATGTAATTATTTGAAACAGTTAGTTTTGGGAAGTTGATCCTCTAAATTTGGCGCCTTTGAATTTCAATGAAGCAGTTAAAAAGAAAAGAGAGAAAAGTTTTCAACAAACTAAACAAAATGAACCGATGACGACAACACAATTTCAGACAATGACGTTATTCCTGATCTAAGGTATCTTCTTCCTCAGTTCCATTAATACCATCCAATGAAGGAAAGAACTTTGGGGGTGTCACTGATAAGAGAATATGTTAAAGATCTAAATAAACTCTAAAGTGGAGGGAAAATTCATATGCAGCAGCATAAGTATCTAAAGGAAGAAATGTGTCACTTTGTGTTAATCTTAAGCCAACCGCTAGAAAGAACATACCAACCGGGATGGAGCATTCAACTGTAACACTGCCTCACGAATTTCCCTGAGGGCACTGAACTCTCCCTCATCTAACTTCTTTCTCAGACTTTTAACCTTCTCAGCCACTATCTGTAACATTCAAATAAAAGATTCCATCATAAGACAAGACAGACAGCCTTGAATAATTGAAGCTTTTCGATAAATAAAGATAAGACCTAAATGAAATGCATGCATTCTATGCAGTATTGGATATGGAACTCTAAGGCCAACTAAATCTTTAATGGGAGTCACCGCCACACTTCTAGTGCCTTAACTTAATACTCCTTGACTTTAGATGGGGACTTGGTAGTATAGGATACCCCTATCCCATATTGAGAAATATGGATGCTCAATGTAATCTTGGGAGAGGGTTCCCTATCTCAATTGGAATGATTAACGTGATTTTTGGGAGGGTTCCCCATCTCAATTGGTATCAAAGCATTGATTGAGGGTTTTGCCCTACAAAAAAGTCAAGTACAATGGCACTGAGTATGGGTCATAAAGTGCAGTTACTAGGACATAGAATCTCCCCCCGGAGGGGGGAGGATTGATGAAGACCACTCAATAGGATGTTCAAGTGGGTTAGTTTTCATGCCTCAATAGTTGGCTTTTAAAGGAGGGTTCTCCATTTTCACTTAACTATATCACATGATAAACAAAAGTCAAGGACAGTTTTTCTTTTTAAGAAATGTACTAGCAACAAATGAAGAAAATGATTCTTCTCCTTCCAAACTTTGTCATTGAAGTAATGAAGTTAAATTTAGTACTTTTTGGTTCAGTTTATATTCAATGACAGCTCCCGTCTTTTATTCACAAGTTGACATCTTTCCCTAAAATAATTCTAAATATTGATGTAGGCTAGGTAGTGAGAACTAAGTTGCCTAGTGAAAATGAAAAAAGATGATTGTAGACATGCAAGATGATGGATCTAAACAAAAGATGACTGGATAATATAAGCTGCACAGCTCATTATGTACACATGAAAATGTAGGAGGAAGATGATGTATAACCTTATTTGATTTATCAGAAATGATGTGTTCAAATACTCCAAATGGTATGGCAACCGAAGTGGGGATTCCAATCCAAGAGGGCACTTTTCCTTTTAAATAAGAGATATTGCGTGACTTTGCTCCAACCTGGAAAAACATAGGTACTTTATGGATAAGAGACACAAAATAAAAATAATTTTTATTCTCAAATATTTTGATTCTTGTATTTGACCAAACTAAAAATGATTTTGTCATAATACACTAAAACCCTCAACTTAATGCTGCCTTTGACAAATCTTACCAGTTCATTTGTGAATTCATCAGACAATAGGGCAAATTTACCACGAAACTGCTTTCTGGTCAAAGTTATAGGAGAGAAAGAGGTAACTTCTTTCTGCTTAGTTGATTTTGAATCATTTACCTCTTCCTCTTTGACCTCACTGAGAGAATTTGCCAAACAGTAAGTAAATTGGTCAAAAGGGGGAAAGAAACTCGACTATTTGGGTCATTCAGCTAGAGAGGAAAGAAAGAAATACTGAGATGTTACCTATAAATCACATCAGCAGATGAAGGTTTTACATGCAAAAACTTTCCTTGACGTGATTGGAGGCTAGCCAAGATATTGGGATCAAAGCATGTGGCAAAACAAACCTGGAAAACTCCAAAATTGGAAGTGAGTATTTTATCCATGTCAATGTAGATAAACGTCTTATCCGCCATCTTCACCTTTTGCATGTCAGGAAGAATATATTGACACCAATGTAAATCAAAATAATGGACATCATTTAGAATATTATAAATGCTACATTTTACATTAATGAAACTTGATATGCACTTTATTAGAAAATAAAAAGTAAGGAATATGAGACAAATGTATAAATAAATAGAGGAGAGGCCCGAAAATTGGAGAGGGAGTGTATCCATAAACATATTGTGATGTAAATAATAAAAATAATATTAGTTAGTTATGTCAGGGGTAGGTGAGAGTCAGTCCTAGGCAATAAGACATAGACATTAAGGTCTGACCCATGCGTGTTGTTGAGTCTGATTCAATAAAGTATTATTCAGTTCTCCTAAATTCCTCGGTGTGTGTGCGCGTGCGTGTTCTCCTTTCCCTCTTCAATTCTATTTCCCACATCACTATCAAAGAAGACAAACTAACTGAGAGCCTGCGTAGCCAAGATGTGAAGAATAAATCTAATTATTTTTGTAAAAAGAGGACTTTTAATTTTTAAAAAATATATGTGGTCTGCCAAGACGCAAATACTTTTATGACAGCAGAATCCATTTTTCTGCAGCAAGAGAGAAGTAGGAAATTGCAGTTCTCCACTATGTAGATTTTTAAATAATTTAACCTACGACCAACAAGCCCTATATCAGGTTGGAATGTATCAATATAGCTTCTAATATATGGTTTTTGCATATTTTCTTTAATATGTAGCTGATGAAGTAGGCCAGTTTTCTGTTTGAAATATAAACAGTATCATCATTTAATAATTGCCTTATGGTCATGGAAAAGGACCAGAGTTCTAGGTTGTCATACCTTGCTATTTCTTGCTCTGACAGAAACATGAGATAGAACATCCGGCATATCAGGTGTCAGTACAGCAACCGTGCCATCTGGTATTTCTTCCTCTCCTTTCACACTCTTTGCAACCAAAATTGTGGGCTGCTCGTACGATTTGTTTTGAACAGCAAGCAACTCATCCACAACCTCAACATATCCAATGGCTTCAACTGGGCTAATAATTTGCCAGCTGTTCCACGCCAGCCAGAGTTATGTTAGAATATTATATCATATTAGCTGCAAAATGCTGTAACAGTCTAGCATATCAACTGGCAGAAACTGAAGAGAGTGTACTTTGGAAACCTTAACTGATAGGGTTACACTATATTTAAATTATAGCGAACAGGAGATATATAGCATGTAGAGAGAAAGGGAGAAGAGAGAACTGGTCGTCTGATAGAAGAATAAGGAGTGGAAAAAAGGAGAGAGAGACTGGAAGAATACTTGATTCTCATTCATCAAGCCGCAGAGACCTGGGTTACAGCTTTATATGTACAGGTTAGTTTGGATTAATTAAATAATCACAAGTGAACAACTTCAACCAGCTAGCAACGGGATTGATAGACTTTAACTAACGATGCTAGTTCCAAGTAAACAACCTGATAAAGCCTATCATCAATCCACAACCACAAACTTCATTACTGTTCAACAATAAATACACAGTCTCGTCCCCTCTATTTTTACTTCATGGATCTATTCAGATTAGTGAACTCTCTTAACCACTATAACTAGCTACCTTCCTCCCTTCCTCATTCTGTTTCTTCTTATATTAAGACCTGCTGGTGTCTATCATCACTGTCTCTTAATTAATTTCCACAAGTATCATTACATAATAGTTAAAATAAAAAACATGGGACCAAAGTAATATTAGATCCCATTATTTTGACTTACTTTTAACATCAAAGATTTATGCTTAATTTCAACAAATATTATCAATTCACCTTCCAAGATTAGCTGTTTTTCGGAGCATTGGATCCAGTCGATTAAGAAGAGAAGACAAAGAAGCAGCAGACCCAGAACGAATAATTTCTTCAGTGAAGATTTCCACCTACAAGAGGAGATTTTCAGGAGAGTGACAAGAAAGAAAAGTAAATAACAGAAGTCAATATCAAACAAGGACGTACAGCCCATCTATCCACCCCAAGCAGTGACCCGAGGTATTCTGCTGAAGGTTGCAAAATTTTCTGGTACCACTCGGCCTTGTTTGCAAGTGCAAGTCGTGTTCTATCAAGGACCGATTTTGCATACAGTGCCCAATGAGTATCCTTACTCTTGCACATGCTCAAGGCAACATTCCATCCCTTCAAGCAGTAGACAAGATCTTCATTCTCATCTGACGAAAGTGCAACATTTTCAAGGACCATGCAGATGAAGTACATTATTTTCTGCAGAAATCATAAATCAGCTTGTCAGATTTAATGTCTTCAAATATTATATATATCGTTGTATTAAAATAATGAAAAATTGGCATGTAACATCATAGATAAACTACGTAACATAATTTTCATACTGTCAGAAGCTCAGGACAAGATTTACCTCTGGTCCAGCATTACTTAATTCCTCATATCCCCTTTCCAATGCAGTTCTAACGGTAGAATCTAGGGCCATATCCAAAAATAAAAGATCTTTCAAACGATCCTGAGGCATAGAGAGCAATGGATGTAGTTCTTGGCGAGCCTCAAGCAAAACCTGTTGCAAAACATATGTATATTAGTACAAGAAAAGCTACCAAATAAAAGCATAAATGAATTATTGTTGATTACACTAAAGCAGCATAAACCTCAAGAAGTGGTTCAACTTCCTTGACCTCAATGTTGTCCATAACAAACTGGAGTAATTCCTGCTTAAGAGATACAATATAATCATTTTTATGATTCAGAAGACACAATAACATCATAGACAAGTTCCAAAAAAAAGTTGAAAAATATTACTGGAAAACCAGATGGCAAACCAGGTACTGGATTTATCTGCACCCCAACCATGAAGCCTTGACCCTAAGGAATAATGGAATAGACAATAGAAATAGAAAAAATGTAAGCATCTACAGGATTTATCATAGTCTACAACACTACTGTTCCTTGGACGACAGAAGAAGCTACTTTTGTTACCTCAGTTTTATATCCCATACAATATGAAATAGCAGACTCAAGATCTGCACCTGAATGAACGGCCTGCATAGAAATATTATGACTGAGTAGAATATAATCTGCGAGGTGAATTAAATCTAGGTCACACAGAACTAGACAAATGTTGGTTTGAACTGAGTGGGCACCAAAATGTTGGTTTTCTTTGGCTATTAGGCATACACAAAGCCATATCCTGCAACATTTTATATTTTGATCATATCTCACTGATATATGGGCACATAGTTAGCAGCTCAGCAGGTATACAAGGAAAAAAATTATTGAATAGAAGCCTCTTCCCAACTAATGCATTTTACCTACAGAAAAAAAAATATAACACATAAAAACTAAGATATATCGATTTAACCTTCAAAGTCCTCAAGTAGTTTCCTAGATCACGCAAAAGGCCTTCCTTCTGATCTCTTCGGAAATTTGGTTCAGAATGGATAGCACGGTCATAGCTCAGAAGACGATCTTTTGTTATTC
>JANTPZ010012528.1:0-10201 GCA_025593235.1 Vachellia pachyceras | reverse complement strand
AGAGAGCGGGAATAACATGACGCGTAAGTATTTCCCACGTAGGAACACGTCATCTACTGAAATTTTATCTTCTACCAATAATCAGGAAGGGATGGGGGATTAATTAAATCAATAAGATTATAATGGAATTAGATTTAAATTTATAAATTAAATAAAAAAGCAGGTGCCGTTGGAAGGCTTGAAGAGTCACGCTATACCATCTGCCTTCCATTTGGTCGGCTTCAAAAAAAATTCTAATAGTTAAAAACGCGATCACTGAAAAGGACTCGCACCTTGTTGGCCAAAAAAAAAAAGAAAAGGACTCGCACCTCCACAAAACGACGTCGTACCGGCCTCTCTTCCCCCGGGTCCCGCGCGTAACATATCTTGAAATCCGAGATCGCAATTTTGCGAAAGATCCCCAAATCATAGGAACGAGGGGGCACACTTTTCTTAACCTTCGCACCCTCCCTACAAATCCAAACCCTATTTAAACCTACGCCACCACATTCCTCACGATCCAACGACTTTGTCCTCTCTAGCTTTTACGGTTTACCTCTTCAATACGGGAGGCGAAAGTCGCATATCACGAACCTTCCAAGAAACTCGCATTGATATTTCCGTTTTCTCTGTCGTTTTCGGCCTCTGGAGTTTCCCTCTATGCGAATGAGATTGGGACTGTCGCTGCTGCTATTGGACCGGCGGAATCGGAACGGGCAAGCTTTACTTTAGGGTCTGCTCCTTTTGTGTTCTGCTTTTTTTTGAAGTTTGAAAAGCGAGTTAGGGTTTTCTGTGCGGGCGGTATTTGAGTTTTTCTCTCCTGGTGTCGTTGATGGCGGACGATGGGTTCGATTTCTCGGAACTGGTTGACGGGGATGGTGATGCTGATGATAAGCTTTTTATAGATCTTGACACCGTAATGAATGTCCTTGATGAGGACTTTGATCCTTCGGAGGTAGGGCTTCGAATAGGTTTGTCACTTTCATTGGAACAGACTGGGTTGTGTTTGGTTATCGGAGCTTTGATTGGGTGTTCATTCTTTGTAATCAAATCCGAAGAATTCAAAATTCTATTGCTTTGAGATGAGATTATTGAAAATTAGGATTTGGGCAGCCTGGTGGTGGTATTCAACCGTACAAGTGCCCTGTAGATATGTAGGAATTTGGATTGCTTCCCATAGAACACTCAAAACTAGTCTTCAGTATCTATGCAGCATACCATCCTGTATATATACTCAATGGTTTCAGGATGCCTCGTTTATAGCGTTTTCTTCTGAGCAGCATCAATTTTCCTATAATTTTTTATTTCAGATCGCAGTCGCAGCTGCCTGGGAATATAACGTTTGATTATTCTTGCTGATATTTACATAAAATCGTATGATTATTATGCACGATTCTTTTGTAATTTTTCGCACTGACTAGAACTTATATTATCGTCGGAACCTTCCCTTTTTAAAGTAAAGCAACTTCACTAACGCAAATCCAGTAAAAAGCCGAAGGAATATGATAAATGCGAAACTAATAAGAAAGAAAAGAGTAATGTTTCTATAGTGTTAAACTTCAGTCATACAACAACTTGAACTAAAATTAGAAAAAATGTTATGGTGGTTGACAATGAATGCTTCTTAATTAATTATGATGTTATTTCCTGTCTAGTAGGGATGGAACAGTGTTTTATTTTTTTGGGTTATATGGAATAATGTGTTTAGCTCTCACAGGCCTTTGACATGTTGGAATTACACAAAATTTTGGTAGCTGTTTGTTTACCTTATTTTGATGAGATAAGTTTCTATTAATCCAAAATAACCACTGGCCTGTTTCTATGCTGCAAGTTGAACTCTGGTAAAAGCATGATGATTTTGTTGCACTCCCATCCACTAAAATAAGAACATCCTGAGTTCAATTGCTCTATCCCTGCCTACCATTTATTGTGATTCTTCATTTTTTGATTTCTTGTGGTCGAGTTGCTTTGGATACGAAATAAGATTTCTGAGTTCTAATATTTTCTGTGCTAATTTTATGCCTATTATATTGCAGAGTAGTCTGGAGGGTTTTTCAAAAAATGTCTCACCTGGCGAATCCAGTAACCATGATAATATTCAGCCTCAAAGTGGTATGTGAATTTAAATGTCTTTTTGGGCCCCTTCTGCTTTTGTATTGCTCATCAAATGTATTTGGTCAGTCAGTATCTCTTGTTAGTGCTGTATCTTGAATCTAATATATGATTCCTTGCATTGACATTGGATTACTTCTTCTTATTTATGAGGTCTCTACAAGAGGGTCCCTGTTGTTAGAAGAAATTCTCTTTTTTCTGTTCTGCATTCTTAATTTTATTTTGTGGGTTCAGTCCTAGCTGAGTATGCTCCTCTCCACTTAGCTTATGCATAATCTATGGTCACCTCAATTAGTTTATTCTACTTTACAGGAAATTCTTTGCTTTGCTCTGAGCATGAAAATCAAGGACCTCCTTTGCAGACTTGCTCTTCTTCTCATGCTGTCCCTGACAGTTTTCAGTGGTTGGATCCTCTGGATGTAAGTAATGAAATTTACTACTCAGAAAGGGAAGGAACTTTGACATTTGAGATGCCTGCCCAATCTTTGGAACCTAGTGTCCCTCCACATTTCAACAATATATCGGGTTGTGGTGATAATTTGAATTTGAATCCTCTCTGGAAGGAAAAAAATGAGAGCCAACTCAAGCATGTGGGAGAGGATGTTAAATCTGAATGTATGTATAGTTTTCATTGTGGTTTTGGGTTATGAATGTTGACCATTGTTTGATTTAAAGTTGGGTCCAGTCTGATATTGTTTTCTACTCGCAGATGCTTCACACAGCCCTATGATTGATAATGGTAATGTAAGTTTTGCACAATATGGATCTTTTGATGAGGATATGTGTGAAGGAGCTTCTGGGAAACTTGAAACTAACTCGTGTACATCTTTTGAAATGTCATTAATGGATACTAATGGAGGTACAACATCAACCAATTCTACTATTTGCCAAGGCTCCAATTCTCTTGGTGATTCTCGTGACTACTTTTCATCCTTGCATGGTTACAAGGGTACAGATGATAGACTTCTAGCTTCTGACTTGTCTCTTGCTTCTTATTTGCCTGTTTTTGGCTCTCAATTTTTGCCAAATCAAGAAGTACGTGATAATTTGAAGGGTGAAAACATGGAATATGTGGCTGATGCCTCACATGTGAGTAGTAACATGCATTCCAGTTCTACTGGTGGGATTCCTTTTCAACACCAATTTATATCAGCAGATAGTGAATTTTCTTCATCTTCTCATGGTAATGCTTCATACTTTCCATGTGAAGACCATGAACCAATTGCACATTACCGTAACTCTTTCTATGAAGATTACTCTTATTTTAATGGATGCCAAGGGATTAATCAATCAAATGGAAGCCTAGAGATGAATCAGTTAAATAATGCCTTTTCTTCCACGGGAAATCATAGTTTTAATTTGTTAGGGTGTGAGGGTAAAGATGCTGATGTATTATCCAACGTACATCATTATCAGGAGATGATTGGTGGTACAGGCTGTAAATTTCCGATAGACACAGGTAATCTGAATAGACAAGCATTAGAAAATTCTTTGCCGTATGACCGGGTGTCAATTGGCACTGAGAAGCAGTTTGGTTATGTTAGAAATGAAGGGGAGGGGGAAATAATTAAATGTGGGAATTTTGACTACTGCGTTTCAAAAGCTGGCCCTGAATTGGCTCACAGAAGTTTTTTAGAGAAATCCCATGTTGAGGATGATGACTCTGATGTGTGTGTGATTGAAAGCATTAGTCATCCTGCACCGACAAATCAATCAACAGACCATTGGAATTCTCATAAGATATCACAGTACTCTGCATGTGGTGATTCACAACCTTACATGTCACGAAGCACAAGGCTGAAGGCCTGTGATGAGCAAAATATATTACAAGTTGCACTGCAGGTAATCATTTTTACCTGTGGGATTATCATAACTCTTTGTGCAGTGCACATAACTTGTTAGTATTAAAAATAATATGCGTTATTCATGACTTCAAATTGTTCTCTCTATGGTATTAATGTTTTTTATTAAACAGATGAAATGATGGATATGGTTTGCAATTTATACCATGCTTTATGTCATTGACACATCAATATTATGTTCACCTGATAAGATAATGATTTATGCCCGCTTTTTTTCAAGATATATAAATCTTGCTACTTTGATGATTTCTGTGTAAAACTGTTGCAAGTAGTTTTCAAAATGCTAATGTTCAATTTTTATTGGGTCTCCTTGATCATGCTATCGTTGTATAATATTGTTAAAATTCAATACTGTACCTTTGCTTGTAATCGTTATTATTATTTTTTTGAATGTGTCATGACGGGTGAATTTGAAAGCTGTCTCAATTTCAGTGGAAACACATCTTTTGAACTTTGTGGGAATCTCAAGTTTTTGAGTTTGAACCAAGGTGACCTTGATCACATATATCAGAATCTTAATTTGGTTAACATTATATGATTTCCGGACTGAGTTAAATTGCTTATTTTCTATTTATACTTGACCACTTGCTATCTTCCATATATGATTCTGTACGTTTTTTAGTCCTTTATGCATTGTAGATATAGCATATGAACTCATAAGCACTTGACAATCGACATGTCTCGTCCAAAGCTTTATGCTTGTTTGTTCATGTTGCCTTGTGTTAAGACTTCCATGCTTCCTCTAATGTCAAGTTTAGCAGACTTGTATGTTTACCTCAGCAAGGAAAAAAATGAATAAGTACACTGTTGCCTGCAATTGAAAATGTGTGAATAAATTCTAATGTTCATTGCAGGATTTATCTCAGCCAAAGTCAGAAGTTATACCTCCAGATGGATTGATGGCTGTTCCTCTGTTAAGACATCAGGTTGCTTTGAAAATTCTTTTCCCTTCTTTTTGATGTGGCCCTTCCTTCATGAATGTTTTTTTTGACGCTTGTTCTGCAGCAACTTCAATCCTGAAATGAAGTTGGACCAGGGCTTTGGCGTCTGGATCTGATCTAATCAATAATGTTATCTAATATCTACTAAATGGTTGAATCGTGTCTGTAGTACTGTCATAGCATTTTTGGCTCAGCCAATATGAGTTTAATCACTCCCTTGTTGTAAAGATGTGAAGTATCAACTTTTTTTTATCTATCACTGCCATGGATTGCGATTTCAATTTCTAATATTTCGTATATCTTTTTATTGATAATTCATACTTATATATTCATATGTATATATCTATTGTCGTAAACAAATGAAAAATCTCAGATATGTCTATTAGAGTAATATTTTTTTTTTAGTTGTGCGATTACAGAGCTTCAGTTTATTTGTATGATTTGCCTAATTCAGATTCCTGACCTTGTCTTTGATAACTTCGACTTTTTATCCCTTGATGTTTAAGCGACTTGTTTAATTTGTACTGGATGACTAATTGTAGCTGTCGTTCACTTGTTCTGTTTAGAGAATTGCTTTGTCATGGATGGTTCAGAAGGAAACATCAAGTTTATACTGCTCAGGGGGAATCCTTGCAGATGACCAGGTAAGAGCTCTGTATTTAATTTCCTCATCTTTGTTGTTTGCCTAAAAATTCTTTTTCTTTCAGGGACTTGGAAAAACGGTGTCAACTATTGCTTTGATACTCAAGGAAAGATCTCCGAGACTAACAGCTGGCCACAATGCACAACATCGTGAATTAGAAACTTTGAATGTGGATGTTGATGATGATGTTCTTGCTGAGGGTGGTGGAGTTGAGGAAGACAAGCCCAGTGTAAGTCAAATTGAAAACGAGAAATTGTTGGTGCAAAAAAGGGGAAGGCCATCTGCAGGAACACTTATTGTTTGTCCCACTAGTGTCCTACGGCAATGGGCTGAAGAGTTGCAAAATAAGGTAACCAGCAAAGCAAATCTCTCTGTGCTAGTGTACCATGGAAGCAATCGAACCAAAGATCCGTATATACTGGCCAAGTATGATGTTGTTCTGACAACATATTCAATTGTCAGCATGGAGATACCTAAGCAGCCTCTGGTTGACAAAGATAATGAAGAGAAGAGAAAGTCTGAAGTTCATGCTGGTCTACCGCCTAGTAAGAAAAGGAAATGCCCTCCTTCTAGTAGAAGTGGCAAGAAGGGATTAGACTTTGCTTTGCTTGAGGTTTCTGCCCGGCCCTTGGCCAAAGTGGCATGGTTTAGAGTTGTCTTGGATGAGGCCCAGAGTATTAAGAATCACAGAACTCAAGTTGCAAGGGCCTGCTGGGGTCTTCGTGCAAAGCGAAGATGGTGCTTGTCTGGCACTCCTATCCAGAATGCTATTGATGATCTTTATAGTTATTTCAGATTTCTCAGATATGACCCATATGCTGTATATAATACATTCTGTTCTACTATTAAGATTCCGATAAACAGAAATCCAAACAAAGGTTATAGAAAGCTACAAGCTGTCTTGAAGACAATAATGTTACGCAGGACAAAAGGTTAGATCCAAGAACTTCACTGCTACGTGGCCTTAATGCACTGTTTTCACTAATTCCCTTGCCCTGTTCTTGGTCCTATTGTAAAATCTACTTTTCTATTTAATATGTTATCTGCTTATTTAATTTATATTTATGCTTCTAATCTGATAGGGAAGTATACGAGGCATAGGCTCGGGAAGGTTTATTTTAATTCTTTTAATGGTTGGGTGATTTGCCTAATAAGAGAAGCTTAGACTGTTGATTCTGGAGCTGGGACAGATGATTCTGTAGTATACATGAATATTTTGAATAATTTTTTTAAATTTTAAGTGATAAGAGTCCATCACCCTCTGTATAAGCTACTGCATATTACATGAACTCATTTAATTTTATGATCATTGCTGGCTTTGTTTGAAATATGCTTCTAACCTATCGTGGTTATCATTTGCTAGGCACACTTCTTGATGGGGAACCTATTATTAAGCTGCCACCTAAATATGTGAAGCTGAAAAAAGTGGATTTTTCAAGAGAGGAGCGTGATTTCTATTACAGACTGGAAGCCGATTCTCGTGCACAATTTCAGGTTTGATCAATTTTGAGACAGATTTTGACTGACATGGATAATCCTTTTATTTGTGTGTATGTGTGCACGTGCGCATGTTTTTCACCTTTTTTGGTGATTTTTCTTTTTATTCCCTCCCAATCTAAAATAAAGCTTTTAATACCTAACAATGGCTGCATATTTGGTTGTAAACTACTTAAATTGCATTTTTGGCATGTCATGTCAGGAATATGCTAAAGCTGGAACTGTCAAGGAAAATTATGTCAACATTCTGTTGATGCTTTTACGCCTTCGACAAGCTTGCGATCATCCTCTGCTTGTTAAGTGCTACAATTCTAACTCTCTATGGAGATCTTCAGTTGAGATGGCAAAGAAGCTTCCTCTTGAAAAACGAACATCACTTCTGAAATGTTTGGAGGCTTCCTTGGCTCTTTGTGGAATCTGTAATGTACGAATTGACCATCAACTCACACCCCTCATATGGATTATTCAATTGTATTTGTACATGGATTTGACTGATTCAGCCTCTATCTTTCTTTGTTCGTATATAATTTTGTTGGATTTGTGGTTACCATATCTTTTTGACCAAATATATGAAAAATTAGGTGCTCTGTATCTTTCTCTTACCATTTCTTGCTGAACAGGATTCTCCTGAAGATGCAGTTGTTTCAGCGTGTGGCCATGTTTTTTGCAACCAATGTATTTGTGAACATCTCACTGGTGATGATAATCAGTGCCCTACTACAAATTGCAAAGCTCAATTGAGCATGTCTTCGGTGTTTTCCAGAGCCACATTGAGCTGCTCTCTTTCTGACCAGGCTAGTAATAGTTTGGTTGGTTGCTCTGGTTCTGAAGTGGAGGGTTATGAGCCTTGTTCTCAGAGTCAGCCATCTGATTCTTCAAAAATTAAGGCTGCTCTTGAGGTATTGAACTCATTGTGTAAGCCGCAGGTTAATGCATCAAAAAGCGTGTCAATGCAGATTAATTCTGATGAATATAGTGACTGCCATGGGAATGCTTCTGATAACAACAAGGTGAAATCCTTCAAGGATTTTCCTGAGAGTCAAAAAGTGTCAGATGGAAGCTCTAATGAATCAATTATTAGAGAGAAAGCAATTGTATTTTCTCAGTGGACAAGGATGTTAGATTTGCTGGAAGCATGTCTTAAGAATTCTTCAATTCAATATAGGAGGCTTGATGGCACTATGTCAATTGTTGCTAGGGATAAAGCTGTTAAAGATTTTAATACTCTTCCAGAGGTTTGTGAAATCTTAGGCCCCTTGATTGCATGATTTAAGTTCTAGATCTCCCACGTCATATTTATTAGGAGTGACGTGGATAAAATAGTGATTCGGATCTATTAGTCTCTTTGCCATCATTATGATAGTGAACCTTTGCACTTTATCTGGCAGGTAACAGTTATGATTATGTCTTTGAAAGCTGCCAGTCTTGGCCTCAACATGGTAGCTGCCTGCCATGTACTTATGCTTGATCTATGGTGGAATCCGACAACTGAAGATCAAGCAATTGACAGAGCGCATCGAATTGGGCAGAATCGCCCTGTAACTGTTTTACGGTTGACTGTGAAAGATACGGTTGAAGATCGTATTTTAGCTCTACAGGTATTGAAAGAATTTTTGAATTTCTCAATGCATCAACAATCAGTTTGCATTCTCTCTCATTTAGTCTGTCACTTATTTAAAACTTGTTATCTTGTCTGCTGTCTCAGAAGTGTGGATTTTACTGGTTGCTCATGCAAAAAAACCATTTAATGTACTTTGCAGCAAAAGAAGCGGAAGATGGTTGCATCTGCGTTTGGAGATGAAACTGGCGGTCGTCAAAGTCGCCTCACTGTGGATGATTTAAAATACTTGTTCATGATATGATTAGGCACATGCATTCGTACAGATACGGATTTGTTTTTGAATTTGTTTTCAAAAGGGGGTAGGCTGTTGGTGGCTGCAGAGGTCAGGAATCAACAAACAGGGCATTTACAAACCAATACTGACAGTAACCACAGGGGTTCTGGTGGACATTCGACCAGAAGATGAAATGCATTGTCGTTATAGTTTGGTTGAGATGATTCATTCTTTTACTGGAAATTTTGGTTTAGTCTCTTACATTTGTATAGGATGGAGTGTAGGAGCAGTTGCAGATAGTAAGGTAGATAGATTCCCAGATTTTTCTTGTAAATAATACAAGGTTTAGTTTTCCTCATAATGATTAGCCTACTAGCTCGTCTATATGTTTAAACTTTATTTTTCTTTAAATTTAAGAGGAAGGAACAACTCAACGTTACAAATGTGATAACTTGTAACCTGAGAGAGATTACAGGTCAGAAAGGTATTGCTGATATGTTTAAGTATCGTATCATAAAGTTTATATTAAAATACTATTTATAAAATGCACAACTCATTTAGCACGATATGAATCCAGCATCTTCCGAATGGGAATTTAGCACGATGTGTCCATTTGTTGGGTGTATCGATTTCGGCCTGCAAACACAGAACATATTGCAGAAACATGAACCCCAAAGACAACATTACGATGCTAATTGAAAAGGCTTAATTTCAAAGTGGGGTTCCGATATACATATGCCATCGACGATCTCTTCATCGCAGGCAAGAAGAAACAATAACGCGATTACCCACATAGCAATCATCATCAGTCAAAATATTAAAAACAACCGATCGATCCATCAATCAGATAACCCATCCTTAATCCTTTCTTCTTGTTGTTGTTGTTCTGTCGCATCTATCATTCAGCCACGACACGATATCACTGCGAACAATTTCTACATTCTCATCAGTTTCCCCAAACAGTAAAGAATGCATCATCCCTTCGTACACCTTTATACTCTTATCTTCACTCTTAGCCACTTGATGCAACTCTCGACTCACATTTGGGTCGGTTACAGCATCTGCACTCCCATGTAACACAATGAATGGAATGTTCACATCGCACAACCTTTGACTCAAATAATCAGTGACTCTCAATAGCTCCACCACTGTCCCTAATCTGGGTTTCCCCCTGTACCTCCTCGGATTCATATCTGCGATGACTTTCTTGTGATCCACTTTCACAGACTTGTATAAGAGATCAGGGGCAGGAACAAGAGGCAAAGTTGGGAAAAATCTCGCCAGAAAAGTAAGAATCTGAGGAATCGGCCATCTGGGTCTGACCTTGTCGGA
>JANTPZ010012526.1:0-10992 GCA_025593235.1 Vachellia pachyceras | reverse complement strand
TTAGTTCATGTTATGTGGTTTAGATAGTTGTTGTTTATAAAAATGCCAAGAGAAAGTGCTTTTTTAAGCTATTTACTTCATTCAATCTCAATTATAAAGCATTTAAATGAGAGTTCAAAACATAGAGCCAAAAATTTATATTTAGTGCTTAAATAACTTTATACAAGGTTTCTTATTAGGGCATTTAATTGTATATAGTGTTTTTAATTTAATCCTAATATTATTTTAATTAATTAAAAAATATTGATAATGAAATTTCTAGAGGCTGGAAAAATATTGTTCAATCCTATGATATTACGTTTAGTTTTTAAAAATAATGATAATTATTAAAAAAATTGCCGTAATTTTTTTAAAATGAAAATTTTCCGTTAATGACAATATCAATTTAAGTAGAGGACTAGAAAAAACTTTAGAAAACTAATTAACCAAAGGGAAATCTTGTATAAAATTAGATGACAAAAATGCACTTTTATGAAATATAAAAGACTCTTCTACAAAATTTGAGATTCAAATAATTACGGAAAAAATTGATGTAAATATAAACAAATATTAAGAAAAACGAAATTTATTATTGTATAGAGAAAATAACCGTTTAATAGCAGTAAATGTGAACAAATAGCTAAGCTTTGATATAAATGTAATAAGTGAAAATAACTTCTTATAATATATATATATATATATATATATATATATAAAGCTTACTAGCAAGATGGAGTCAAAATTCCTGGACTCAAGGAAAAATCCAATAATGTGTGCGTTTGAGGGAGAGAGATAGAGTGAGAATTTATTGTAATTTAAAATCCAATAATATATTCTACTTTTGAACTGTGATATATAACTTGTTTGGAACAATGTTTTCAAATGTCAAACGCACGTTCAACAATATTTTTTTATAAAATAAGATAATCTCTTTCATATATTTACTTCGACTTGCCTAAAAATGTTTCTCTATCGCATTATTAAACAGGCACATAATATAAGGTGGTCGTTAGAAAAAATAATAAATTCTATTTTCTTTAATAAATCATGCACCTATTGTGTTTTCCTCCTTTGGTAAAGGATTAAACACACAACGTTACGCTTAAAAAAGTTTTTAAAAATGTGCTCGGTGTCATTTGAAATTAAATTGTAAATGTTTTATACACTTTTTATAAAGAGTTTGAACTCATGACCTCACATTTAATAAAATTTTAAAAAAATATGTTTAGTATCACTAAGGCTTTGTTTGGAAAAACTTTTTTTTAAATGGTATACGTAAATCAACATAAAAACATCTCTAAATCCATAAAGAGTATTTTAAAATCCGTAAAAAGTATATCAAAATTTGTAAATTTTTCCGGAATTTCATAAACTCTTATCGGAAGTCGTAAACTTCTTTTTCCAAACGAATTCCCAAACCAACACTAAGACGGGAAGACTCTGATAGACATTATTATGTGTGTGTTGAACAATTCCGTTGAGAGAAAGGAGTTTACAGATTCTGAGGTATTTTACGGATTTCAAGATGGTTTTATGGATTTCGAAATAGTTTTTATGAATTTCGAGATGCTTTTTACAGATTTCAAGATAGTTTTATAATCTCGGCTTGCTTGTACCATTGGGAAAACGGTGTTCCCAAACAAGCACATATATTATGTTTTCTGCAAGCTATATTGTAATATAAGTTCACATAGGAGGAATAATTATTTAGAGCTGTTGTTATGCGATGACAAGCGAAATTATTGAGCTTACATTATATTATTTCAATTAGAGTGCTGCCTTGTCTCCCTATAATTCTGTTTCCTTGTGATGAGGCTTTTTTTTTTTTTGTACTTTTATGATTATTTAAAGGGAAATCAACAGAGGGGAGATTGCTTCAAGGAAGAATCTTTATTTCTTTTCCTTCAGTGAAATGACATGTGAATATAGATTCTCTACTCATTATAAAAAACAGTAATTGTAAATTGGGACCCTCCAGATATTTTAATATATTTTTATTTTACTATACAACTCATGGCAATAATATTTTTAAGGCTTTCTTATTCACAACCCTCTGAATTTTATGTCATTTACATAACACCGGTATGTCATCCTTGTTGGCAAAAAAAAAAAAAATTGTCATCTTTAAAAGTGTCTCAACCCGTTTAGAAAGCGGTGGAGAAGTGTATTTACGGTTTACGAGGTAAATATGTGAAAAATATTATCTCGATTTACGGAAGACATTCTTGAACGTGCGTTTGGGAAGTCTAAACGCTCTATCAAATGGACATTATAAACTCCCCAAATCTTACATTTATATAAATAATTCCTCTATTATTAGTTTTATTCTTTATTTATCCACACATAATTTAAAAAGTTAAAATATATATTTATTCCTTTAAGTTTACATCAGATTTTAATTAGTTTGATCCCTTGATATTAAAAATTGCACTTTTAATCTTTTGTCATTAGCATTATTAATTTTACTTAATAGAAAATGTTAATTCAATTATTATTTTGCAATTAAATGATATCGCATTAATTGCATAATCACCATTTAAATTTGATGAATCACCATTTTCCATTAAGTTTAAATGATATATATAATTGATGATTAGGAGTTATCCGCACAAATTAAAAAAATTAGACTTGTTTATTAACAAGTTTTTAATATTACAGGGTTTTTTAGGGAAAATTACCCAGAGGTCCCAAGCAACATAATTAACCATAAAATGGTTCTAAAGATTTATAAAATTACCATAAGGTCCTAAGAGTAGCTGCTGAGGTTGTCATTAAGTTAGAATATCCTTGTACTGGGTAATTTTCCCTTTTTTTTTATATGGTTCAAAATTTAGGAAAGTTTTGTGTAATAAGTTAGAATATTTTTAGTTGTGTATATCAAAAAATAATATCTAAAGAAAAACAAAGAGCATTTAGATATGTTAAAGAAATAGCATTATATCAGAATATGTGTACAGCTAGCAAATATTGTGTCGTTTGGAAGAGTGGTGGAGAAGTGTGAAGGAGATTATCTCATTTTACGAAAAAAAAACACACTAATAAATGTGTGTTTGGGGTGTTTTAAAACTTTTCCAAACACCCCATTATTAATTAGGTTTACTTTGGAGTTCAAAATGAAAGCCTTCTATACCTGTTTAAGGGCTAAAAGTTATTGCCACTTACGACCACCCATATTATAAAAAGGTTTCTATTAAATGCTTTCAAAATTATAATTATTTATTTATAACTATCAAAATTATCACAAAAATTTATGATACATGGTATTTGATTTTTAAGAAACTTTATAGAACAAAATTTAATAGTAAATGTCATTAAGATATTGTAGTTTTAAATAACTTTTTCTACAGTTAATTGAGATAACATACCCTTCGTTATTAAAAATAAAAAAATAACATTATTTTTACCAATAATCTCACCTCCTGATAATCCCTTTTCGCTATTAAATTTTTTACCAAGTAGATTTGTGAATTCAAATTGTTTAGGAATCTTTTTAATCTATCATGTGTCGGATTAAGCATGTCTATATAATTATTGATCATTTGGCTGAATTTTTTTATTTAACTTTTTTGGACCACTTTCTTCGTAAATAAATGTGGGCAATTTATCTTATTTTACAAAAAATTCATTAAATCCATGTCAATTTTGTTGTTAATAATTGATCAACTTGATTATTAGCTATATGTTGATTTGAGTATTGTTACACAATACTTCAGTACAAGGATATAGATTGAGATATCAAAAACTGAGACTGATATTGAAAGCTGATAAAAAAACGATTAACTGTTGGAATTTCCCCAACATATCAACTGTTATTTTTCCTTTCATATTTAAAAATGATTAATTATTTCCAGTTTAGCATTATACATTTTGAACAATTGTACATGATTGTGTAATCTGGGTTATGCACTATTTTTTTAAAAAAAATATTGTCAGCTTGTCATGGTGGATGGATAATAACTGAGGGTGCATCAAGAGGTGAGGCATAGAGGAAGAAATGATGTTATTTTTATTTTTTTAAAATAAGTGAGGGGTATAGTGGTAATTTAACCAAATCTATAAATCCATAACTGTCTCAAATAACCTGATTAAATATTTGTTAAATTTAGCAACTCAAATTATAATTTGAGTAATTCAAGTGTCTTTTATTGGAATTTTCCCATTAATATAGAATTAAGTCTCACAACAATGAGAATGATGCAATAATAAGTTTCATTATAGAAAATGATAACAAATTTATATTGAACAGTGAGGAGCTGCAGGATTCCTTAATTTATCATGTTACAAATATTTTTTTTTTGCATTATCAAAAACCATATACTTCCACGTTAATGACTCTGCAAAAATGACAAGTTTTACCCATTTTTTTATGTACCTTCTTTTAGGGTTTTAAAAATATAAAGAATTAGTAGTTGTTCTGTGTCTTACTGCAAGTGGTTGCTGAGCTAATTAACTAACCTGCCTTCATAAATTAATTTAGTTAAATTAAATGGAAAGTGTCAAAGTTGGTTCCCTTTTCGTTTCTTATGTTTTGTTTTTTTTATTATGATTGGTATTACTCTAGTCCCTGTTATAGGGAACCCTCTTAAAAAGTGTTTTCACTTATTTTTACAACATATTTAATAATTGTAAGGAGTATTAATTTTTTATGCATCATACATAACTCAAATTCATTATATTTTATAATTGTTATGCCAATTTTTTTTTGTTTTTACATAAGCATCTGATGAGTTTCCATTAACTCAACAGAGCGTAACAAACAAATGCAATTTCATGTAAATTGAAATAAAACTCCTTTCATATATTTATTTTGAATTGCGTAAAATCAATTAAAAAAAGTTAAATATGGTTCTCTTCATCATAGTTATTTAACAATTTAATTTATTTGGTTCGGTTTATGGTAATAATTTTATGAAATAGAAAATTTGAATGAGAAATATAAGATAACTTTGCGGATTGAACATAATCACTTAAATTTTGTGATAAATTTAATGTGTTTAATGGCCTTTTTTTTTGTGAATACTGTGTTTAATGACTTTTATTGATACATGTGAATGAGTGAAATCTAATGTATAATTGACATAAAAATAAATAATAATTTAATTATTTTAGTGCTTTTAATAAAAATATTTTTATTTAGATACAATCATATAGAATTATTGAGTGCGGCTCCTTCATCGTTCCTACCTTGTTTTCATCATCAAAGCTATATTATTTTTATTTTATTATCTAATAATATAAAGAAACTTAGGAAATTCACAATTAAATCCCAAATAAGAGAATAAAATGTCCAAAATATTTACAAAATTACCATAAGGTCCCAAGAGTAGCTGTTGAGGTAGTTAATAAAGGATGATAAGGTTGTTAGTGACAACCTCAGCAGCTACTCATGGACCTTATGGTAATTTTGTAAATCTTTCGGACATTTTATTCATTAATTCTCCTATTTGGGATCTGATTGCAAATTTCCCAAAAACTTTTTCATTTGAAATTTATTTTTTTATTTTATTTCATTTTACAGCTTGCCAACTTCTGACAGTTTATTAAAAAAAATACTAATTAAAAATTGGAGTTGGACACTTTGTATTGATTGGAAAATAAAAGTTTATAAAGAAGAATATAACATATAAATCATATTCCAATGAAGTGAAGTGCATAAATGATTCCAATTTTTCTCACCAATATTCTACAAAGTATTTATAATGAGAATGTATTTTTTTTTTTTGCCAGCGATTTATAATGAGAATGTAGAAGTATACATGATTAATAAATATTATTTATTGTGTGATCAAGTTATTAGTTATTGGTTTATATGATAAACACGTTCATCACCTTTATAAAGTAAAGAGCAAATGTTTAAATTTCGAGAAATATAACAAGTCTTTTAATTTTAACACTTTCTACGTAACAAAAAGATTAGTTTCAACTTGAATTAGGAAATGTAGATAACCTACTCACACACAAAAAAAATCCAGATTCTTTCGTGACAAGAAGGTATAAAATATTTAAAATTTTCTGCAGCAGTTTGTCTGAATATGTTAGTATTAATTATAAACTTTTGCTTTCCAATGCAACTTTTTACATTTTGTAAGCTGCGGTGAATTTATTAAATTAATCAATTCTAATAACGACATAAAAATTATACTTATATTAAATTAATATCCACTATAATATATAAGATTAAAATTATGCATTAATGTGAAAAATTAAATTAGATTGCTTTATAAATAAGATTAAATAAAAGATTATCTCTCTACTTATAAATAGGACTAGATGAATATATTATCTTCAAATATTAGCATAAATTCACTTGTACTTTTTCAGTTTTTGTACAAAAAGGCAACTTATTGTATTATACATTTTTCTTTATTAAAAAAATTAACTTAAACATAATATCAAGATTTCTACAGTTAGATTTTAACTACTAAGAAAGATTGCAAATTGACATCAAGAGCTAATTGATAGAGTTTTCCTGCATAGCATAAATTCACAAAACTGCATGGTAGAGAAATCTAATTCATTTCAACAGGCCACGTAAGCCAATAGGTTGTTTGACCAGTTTGATTAAGAATTTCGAACAGGTTAACCAAGTTGGATAATTTATTTTTATTCTTAATGTATGAATTTGTTATCAACAAGTTGGATAATTTTGAATAGGTCCAACCTACAGTGCCCTACATTCCAACGTAGGGCGCCGTAGATCCAACCTACGGTGCCGCTCCTAACATAGGGCGTCGTAGGCCATAACTTTTTACCTCCCTCACATTTACACCCCCCGAGAAAGGGCATCTATGGGATTAAAAATAGGGTGTAAAAAGTACATTTTGTAGTAGTGAACCCTAAAACAACATCATTTTGAGTTAGGGGGAACTCCATCTTGTTTGATTATGAATAGTTTATGTATGAACATTTTATTTGCTTCTGACTGTTATACTCAAATATTTATCTTTTCATGAATATTTTTATATATTTTAATTAAATATATTATTTTACCGATGACCCATTTAGCCCTAGTTTGAATAACTAACCACTGAACCAATACCTTAACCGGTTCATTAACTAGTTTGATCTTCAACACCTTGGTTAAAAACTAGTTAATACAATTTGAGTAATAAAACGTAAAATATATAATTTAATTTTAAAAACATTCTTATTTGTAGAGAACGAAATAGTAAGAATTAACAAATAATTAATTTGGACAAAAATAAAAAAATGAAACTACAAGTTTGAGACTAAGCAATCCCTATAAAACCTGGTACTCCCTCAAACTCAAAATATAATGCGAAAAATTGTAAATGGGTATGGTTCTTTTATAGAGTTAAAAATGCAATTTTATCTTGAAAGTTTCTGCAAAATGAATGATATTGTCCTTGGCTCAAAAAGTTGCTTAGAAAGTTAAAAAATGTAGTAATGTCTTTTTAACGTTAAAAAATGTTTAGTTTAACCGTTTTATTTCACCGAATATCCCACATGGCAATTTCACTTAGCTCTCAATTATCCAAATGATCTCCACTTCAACATCTTATTACATTGTACCATGTTAAGATATTCAAGTATACTATTAACAAGAAGGTTCCTCCTCCATGACCTTCATCCTCATCCTTGAACCCAACAGAACTATTCATTCTCTGAACACCGACAACACCTTCCTCTCCACCGTTGCCGCCGTCTCTATATTTTCATCTTCCTCATCTCTGTGATACCTCTTCCTTCCTTCATGAACCCAATACTTTCTTATTTCCTCTTCCCCCTTATCTCTGCAGATCTAAGCACCATTGACAGTGGCATGTAAAAACGGAGCATGACCGCCTTCAGCCTCTTCAAATCGACGATCGCCTTCTGATCCACATGATATCTCTCTTCACATCCAAATCTCCTCCGCCGATCACCATTAGGAACGCCATGAACAACAAACCCAGATCTCCTCCGCCACCAACATCTCCTTCGATCCTCCATTTCCTTCTTTATGGAAACTCGCAACCCTCACTTCACCTCTGAACCCTAGCAACATTTTTACCTTCACACCAACCAGCGCTGCTCACCTCTAGCTATGCTCAGCCATCGTTTATGATTCTGTCCCCACCCTGCTGTCGAATCCATGGCTGAAATGAGTTGGAGAAGCAGAAGTTGGTCAATATGTGATAATCTTTGAATGTGTTTCATGATTTTTGAGACCCAGTTTTATGATTCTGGGGTTTTTCTTATTGATTAATTTTTTATTCATGTCGGTGGGTGTGTTGGTTGTTTTTTTTCCCCTGTCGATCTTCTTGTTGATTAATTTTTCCCCATTGTTAAGGTGCTATGAAGAAGAGAGAAGGTGGGGAGTGAGAGTTAAGAGGGAAGGAGAAGAGAGCATTTTCTTAAGGGTGTTTTTGTCATTTTATTTTTTTTAGTGCAACATTGTTCATTCACGAAAATAACCATCTTGTGAAGTTTCTACTTGTCTTGTCATTTAATGAGTTTGTTTTAATTTTATTCATGATTAATTGTAAGTCTATTCCATTTCTTTTTCTTATTCACTATGCCTCATGTTTTTTCAAGCATTTTCTCTCCCACATACTTATCCTCCCTATAAATAAATTTTTTTAAGAAAAATTAGTTGCTTTTTTATATATATTACTATTTGTTGTGTTCAACAAATTTTAACCAGATTTTTAATGGCTTTATTTATTTTTACCACTTATTTTAATGGAAAGGAGTATTGTGAAATGTCATGACTATCGAAGTCTTCATATCAAATATCATAAACACACCAATGGGATGGGTTAGATCTCATGAAAATGGTTAATATGTAATAAAAGGGTGAAATACAATTTAAATTTCTGTTAGAAGATGAACTTGTCTTTAAGATTGCTTCAAACAAAATTGTTTGAAGTAAGACAAAATTGTTTCACAAAAACAATCACAAACCCCCTACCCCTCACATCAAACATGACCTAAATATAAATATTTTCATAAGTGCTTGTTCAAATGCAAGGATTACTATAATTTTAAATAATCTGTTTTTATTCCTAAAATTTTATTTCACTTAAATTTTAATCCCTATAATTCAATAAAATTTGGATCATTTTACTCTTTAAGAGACAAATACCTAGTGTTTATAACTTAATGGATCAAAATTAAAAGAATAGTAAATTCGAAAGATCAGAAATCCTAGATTGTATTAATCCAAGAAAATAAAATAGAGAGAATGACGAAAAAATAGCCTGTAAATTGCAAGATCATAGATCATACTTTTTTGTTACTTTTGATACGGTATTAACTGCTTTTAATAATCAATTTACAACTTATTTCACACTTTGTAATTTTCATGTTTTTTCTCTGTTCTAACTTGAAATATAATGCATATGGATGCACGTATGTGTGTATATAGAAACATATATATTTATATATAATATTGGGTGGTGGTCTGGGTGGGCCCAAGGGCAACATGGCGTGCTCGTGCTTGGCAATGGCACTGCTCACAAGTTCCAAAATAAGCGTCACGGGCTTCACTCACATACTCTCCTTTTCCGAGGATGCTTCCCACCTAAATCCACAAGTATGCGCCAAACATCCACCGTCCGTCCGTGAGTTCAACATGCAAAAGAATTGTGTTAACATTTTCACATAAAAGGAAAGGGTTTGATCCTAGGAAGTATCACTTTGGTGTGGCTCCAGTCGCAGCATTTGGGAAGGCATCACCACAGTTTAGTGAAATTGAATTGACTTATACGTGTGTCCATAATTAAAAGGTTTGCTTGACATGCTCCAGTGTCCGCAAGGACAGGCCCCAGTGGATCATGAGTTATGCAATATGCCATTGAATTGTGGAAGAGCCCAACCCCTTTCCTAAAATTTATGTAAAAAAATAGATATGCACCAAACCAAACATGTCAAACAAAATACCCCTCAGGTGAAAAAAACAAAATACCCCTCACTCTCCCTTTCTTTTTCCCTTTTTCTCCTCTCTCTTCTCTTCTTTTTATTTAATTACATGAAATTATCTTTAAAAACATTTCATATTAACAGTTTAACCGATTTATGTAATATGATCAAATTATTTAAATAGATTTACAACAAGAAGACTCGTATTCCTGTATACATATATATAAACACACACACATATATATCTATATATACACACTTGCACAAAAATTGCTGCTTACACATCACAAAAAAGACCTTTTAAACCGAACACAGATGTAGTTTCGATAAAAAGTTCAAAAAGTAGATACTTTTTAAGACCGCATACGGATGGGTTTAAAAAATAATTATTTAGATTGCATCTAATGTGTGGTCTAAAAAGTCAAAGTGAGGTTTTAAATGGGTATGAAACTACACTTTTAGACCGTATCATATATTTATATTTACAAAAATGTCATCGATTATATTTTTTTTAGACATTATTCTCTAAATACGTTTAAAAGGGGCAGCTTATATAAGTATTTTTCTACCGGTGACATTTAGAGGCAAAAAGGGAATAGATGATGTTATGGAGGCAAAAGACGGGACTCTGCCAAATGATTTGCATGTAATAATTACACAGATGTGATTTCTAATACCTTCAAAGACTTTTTATGTTTAGAGATATATGATCGGTGCTTAAATTCATATATTTCTTATTAATGAAATTTTTAAATCAAATTTTTTTACATATTTTTCCATTTTCTTATCAATAAAATTCTTAAATAGATTCACCTAGTGTGTTTGTTCTTCATCGTGGTCGTTGTTGATTTCCATTCTAAAATGAATTATTTTTATTTTTATCGCGACCTGCACACCCGTTTTGCTTGCAAAAAGGCTTCAACTTACAAACAAATCAAAAATGTTATTTTTTATTTGCAGTCTGTGAACAATGTTTTTTTAGTATTTTAGTAATATGTCCGGTGCTTAATATAAATCCACTTTGTATAATTAACTCTAAGATCAGAAGTAGTATTATAATATTTGTTTGCATGGACTTTAACATAACTCTTTATGGTTTATAATTGTGATTGGTGACTTTCTATATTTTTTATATTTTATATTAAACTT
>JANTPZ010012523.1:0-10457 GCA_025593235.1 Vachellia pachyceras | reverse complement strand
GTATTAGCATGACCTCAACTATCCCATAGGCTTCAAGGGAAACTTCTATGATTAATGTTAGTAATGACACTAACCTTGAGGTCATAAATCCAATTGAAGTGCTACCTCAACTCATATGGAGTCTCGTCATACCATTAATGTGACCATGCTTGCACCTAGCCCATAAGAGCCACCACTAGACGTTCTTGTGACTCAAATGAGTGAGAATTATGACTTTGGTCTCATCAGTGATTAAGATTATTGGAGAAAAGATCAAGTTATTCAAGCTACACAAGTACAAGTGGCATTTCCTCGAATTGCGGCTATAAGAGATAAGCTTCATCATGTTGCACATTCACCTCATTTGAAAGCTACATTCCTAAGGTTAATCCATATTTTATCTGGCAACTCCAACAGCACTTTGTCTATTGAAAAGGCTTTCCTAATATTTTCAAAGATCCAGTTATTCATTCTTGCCACAACTTCCTCTTTCGCTATCTTAATTGTTGGAAAGGTTTTCCTGATCTTTAATACTATCAAGCTGCCTATCATGGATCTCTCTTTTGCTATCTCACTTGTTGGAAAGGATTTCTCAATGGAAGCATGGCACTAAATCTCACATTTCCCTCCCCAATTCTGTGCCTTCATTTTAAATCGTTAGAGCCAAGTTTTCAAGAGGGGGATAAATGATGGGATATGTAATAGTGGTTGATTAAGATTTTCATATATTGAGGGTATCTATCATTATTAGTGAATATTTAGGTTTAATATTGATTGATTGTCATATTTTATTATTAATTTTCATTTCCATTTAATTTTAAGTTAATATAATGTTCTATCATTAATTTCTATAGTTAGATTGAGGCTTATAAATATTATTTCAACTCATTTGCTTTATATGTTTGATGATTTAAATATTATTGTTTTTCCTCTTCTAAATTCCATTCTTTCTCAATTCGTCCAGTTATCCCTTCTTAGTGTCCTCCTCCCTCTCTAGTCTCTCTATCTCTCTTCTCCGCGTCTCTATAATTCCCCCTTTCCCTTTCCCACCTAGTATGAAAATGCCTACACAATTCGGATCTACTTCTGAATTTTACACTCGCAGCATTTTTATTTTAGAATGTGAAAAAATGTCATTATGTATTTGTTTGAATCAATTTATTTTAAATAATTTTCGAAGGTACTTATTGTAAATGCTTCTAAATAATTTTCCAAAGTACGAGAAAATTATTGACCATCTATTTTGCAATTACCCCTACACTCAAATTATTTGGTTTGGTGCTCTTTCTCTTCTCTCCAAAAATATTTCTAATGAAGGCTTTTAAACTGCGCTTTTGGAAACAACGCATCAACGTTTAGCTGATGGCCATTTGGCAGGAATTATTATATTCCTTAACCTCGTCTAGACCAAGCAAAATATTGCTTTTTAGAGGAATTTCATAAGCATCCCAAGACATAATTCAAGATTTTTGTGGCTCTATCAAGTACCTCACTGGAATATGCAATTAGCATGATCTTACGACAAAGATAACGTTGAAACAAATCTCAATTCAGACTTGAAGTACAATAAATGTTTACATTAGCCTGATTTAAGTGATTTTACAGAGTTTTAAATAAATATGTGAGATGAATTTTTCCTCAAAGCACATGAAAAAAGGATTTACGAGAATATGAAAACGATAGTTCTCACATTCTCAAACCAACGTTTGACATCTTAACTACTGCCTGGCATCAATATACTAAAGGCTAAAATCACTTTGAACTAGACGGCATGCTGAACACTGGAAGCACAAAACTAATAATCCATTAACGTGTTTGTAAAATTACTTTGTTAACATGGCAGGAAAAAATGAGTAGAAAATGACTCGTTAAACCTTAAACCTATGCATACATCAATCAATCAGAGCCCTTTACAAGTAATCAGGAAGCAATGAACGTTACGGGGAGAAAGAACAAGGTAAATCTGTTTTCTACATGATATACAGTGAAAAAATGAAGATATTATCATCTGCCTAAGCTTGGATCAGCTTCAAATTTTGTTGAAGACCCTAGAAGTAATAATTTAGAGAAGAACCATGTTAGCAGAAACATCAACTATCCGGCGTGTCATAGGAATAGACCTTCATATTATGGTACTTCTATAGCACCTTCACAGAATTTCCATGTTCCATCATCTTGTCTCTTCAGCATGTATTTAACCAGGTAGGTGCTGCAACCAAGAAAAACAAGGATAATAAGAAACAAAAGGGAAAAATCCAATAGAGGAGCAGAAAATTGAGACAGAGCAAGAGACATCCAGCCATGGACTCGGTATTCGAGATTAATTAATGTCTGGGTATGATGCTATTTCATCTTACCTATAATAGCTCGGGTTATCTTGCTGAGAAGCATCAACAAGCTCAGCCGCTTCTTCTAATAGGCTTTCTATTGTTGCCATTTCTGCTCCATTCCCATCTGCTAAAATGTCAGCTCGCAGGACAGACACTTTGAGCAGAATAATCCTCCAATAACAAGATTTTTCTTTTGCTGTATCAGCCAAATCTTGCCACTGTCAAAGCCAGCCAAAATTAGTATCAATACTCAATTTTCTTTGCCATTCTTTCATCTATCTTAGCCCTCAATTAAACCAAACAAGGCAATTTGACGTATTTCCAAGCATTGTAGACATTAGATGTCATCCATTACATACAAATAAGAAATTGGATGGATAATGGATAGCACAAACATGTAATAACGAAGCTGTTAATAATATGGATTGTTAGTAAGGCATTCAATAATGCTGAATATATAAGGTAGCATAAATTAACTTGGCAGTCAAAGCACAACATGAATTACCTGAGCAAGCATTGACCCATCAAGAACTTGAGCTAGACTATGAACTTGATGCCTAGGTCCCAAAGCTTCAGCTTTGATAGTTTGCCATTGCTTAATTAGTGCTTCTGCTTCTTCCACAGGCATTGGCCTCTTGTACATGTTAATAAGGGAGGAAGTAGAGGTAGAAGCTGGCCATAAGCCACGTTCATTCTCAACATCTGACTGATGCATGATCTTTATCTTCATCATTGCAAGAAGTCTCTTTAGTCCGTCAGAAACTTTACTTCCCTTCATATAAGCAGATCCTATATGGTGGTCCACATAAGAATCTGCAGTCAACACAACGTTCCCATTGGCTCTAGCCGAAGCCCATCGAGAACTAGCTCCTTCCTTGCTTGAGTTTGCCCCTAATAACTTGAAGGAAGCAAATACAATGCAACCTACAACTGTAATATATGTTATTCTTCCAAACATGTATGCATGAGTAGAGTAAAGATCCCAAAATCTTTTGCGATGATTGCCAAGGCTCCTTTTCAACTGTGCAGGTGACTCGCTAATGTCGCTCCCATTGTCCTTCTTGCCAGCCAGCAGTGAACTCTGCAAATCAGTGGGAGTCAGCTGCTTAACAGCAAACCCTAGATGAGAAGAGTTCATATATGAACGAGGTTCTTCAAAGTCTCTCCGTTCTAAAGCTACAGATGCGGAGAGAGGTCTATGACCTATTGTAAAAGTTTCTGGACCTCCTCTACTTCTCTTGCTTCCAGTTGTTTTCTTTTCAGCATTAAAGAAATTGATCTGCAGAGATGTACATCATCCATGAGGAGTGTTTTGTCAGAACGAAAGCTAATACTGCATTTTTTTTCCAGTTGCCTGCAATAAATGATCTCACCAGTGATGGAGAACAGTCTTGAGTATCCGGAAATAAAGCAAGCACAGAATCCTTCAGCCACACTTCCTGGTCAGATTCAGCTGGTAGTGTCAGAATAGAAATAAGATAAGGGTTATGGGCAAATTTGCCCCCAAAGTATTCACGGAGTTGCATTGGGTGTTCGGAAGTTTTTTGGGAAGCAATGTTGCCCCGGAAGTGTAGAAAATGAAGCAATGTCACTCTAACCCAAATAGATACAAACAATCAACTAACATCAATTAAAGTTTTATTCAGTCAAACAAAATTATTTAACGGTCAAACTTAACACTTTTAATAGACAGGGCAGCATTGCATCGTTTTGTACACTTCCGGGGCAACAATGCCTCTCAAAAAACTTCCACACATCCAGTGCAACTTTGTGGATACTTTCGGGGCAAATTTGCCCTTTAAACCATACAAGATAACTAAAACAAAAGTTATCACTAGCTTAAAGGTAAGGTATTGATAAAGGTCTTAAAGCATATAGCTTACTGTTACATCTTCTATAGTGGAATAAAAACATTTGACCAATGTATAATCAACAATGATAAGAAGTTCCATGCCTAAAACAAATATACTGCATAAAGCATCGCATATAACCTCAACTGAGGCTAGACCTCAGTTATCCATCAAAAGGATTTAATACGAATAGAGGCCACAGACACCAGGGGGGAGATACCAATGATATATTAGTGGCAGACACGTCTACTATAGCCTTCCCTGAGACTGAATTACTGGAATTTGAGTTCAGCTCAAGCTGCTTTAGTTGTTTAACCGCCTCAGCTTCTGTGCCCTGGAGATTAAAAGAACATTATTAAACTTGGGTGATGAAGATTTTTCATGGAGAATGTGAAATTAAAGATAAAAGTCATCTGTGCTGGAAGCAAGATTCAAAGTGTATAATTACAAAAAGAAAATGCTGCTTATCATGCACAGCACAAATACAAAATACACCTATTTTACTTGCCAACAGAAACTAGATTATATTTGAATACAGCACCCGGAAATGAAAGCATCCAGACAATAAAAATAACAGCAAACTCCAGAAAGTAACAACTGAAAACACTAAAAACTAGACTTATCCAACTCCTCTTCCACAGCAAACATAACATGACATGACATACCTGACCAAGAAGGAAGAGGCAAAAAGCTTCTTCAAATTTCAAATCAAAGCCTTCAGAAGCTATTAAACATTCACATACATTTTTTGCTTTATTAATCTGCACGAAAATATTATGAATTAATTAATTTACACAAAATTAAGAGAAAACAGGGAGGGTAAAAAAAAATCAGATATAATATAAAGTGATAGAGGGTAACTTATTTATCCCATACGGTTTATGATTAAATCAGTTTGATCCCCTATGATGTAAGTGTCTCATTCGACTCCCTTGTGGTTTTTAACAGTTAGTCACAATGGCATTTTCAATTTTAGCATTTGAAGAAACGATCACATGAATGGTGAAAAATTAAACCTTTTTGTTGAAAGTATGCTTCACACAGTTAATTTTTTGAAAATAAATTTGTTCATTGAATCCCAGCAATAGCCTCAACACACTAAACATATCATAGATATAAGATAAGAGAATGCTTAACAATGAAGTTCATTGGGTTACAATCACATGACTTTTTTTTTTTTTGGTTAAATTTGAATTGAAACTACGATAGGGTGGTTAAGTGACGAACAAATTGTTAGGCATTGAATGACACGCTTTAAACAATAGCGAGCATGCTGATTCTTGGCCAAGCTACAAGGGTAAACTGTAACTTACCCTGGAGATTACTATCAAATGTATTTATGTTATAATGGACTACAAGGGGAAGAGAAATATATCCAAATAATGATTAAGATAAATGCGAATTACCAAATCCTTTTGCTTGCTTGAAAATCCAAGTGCCACATGGGCTATAAAAGCCCTATAGAAACAGTTTGAATCGATAACAACCCTCTGGTTCTGTGATTCAAGTGTCTTCTTATTCTTCCTTGTAACAGCTAACTTATCCCAGGGAAGAAGGTCAACCATCTCAGCAGCCAGCAACTTGCTGAAGGCTTGGTTTAGGAATGAAGGCCAATCCTCAACTTGACACGAAGTTTCAACATCAAGACCCTGTCTGAGCAACTCACGCAAAGCTGCAATTGCTCCTTGTCTGCGGTCAGCATTTTCAGGGGTTTGCGGCATGCCCAATAGTTCAAGGGTGCAAGCAGGTGCAAGCTCCTCAAGAGATTGTTCAATCTAGAGATTTAGAAGCCCCAAACACATTGTTATGCATATTCTGGATGTTATTTTAAATCCATTTCTTGTCAAGAAATGGAAGCTCCGTTTAACATTGAAAAAGATAATTCTGTGACAAATGTATTAACTTGTATAAAATCAATAAACATTATATTAGTGCTCACATTATTACAGAAGCAAGTATGAATAATGTGAATATAAAGACTGAAGGAAAATATGGATAAAATGGTGTCTGTCTCTCTTAAAACTGTTTCAATGTGTGCAGTAAAAAATTGCAAATGCTCCAGCAATAACAGTGGAAAAAAATAAGCAAGCAAGAAAGATAGCATAGAAGATTGACAAAAGGGTAGAGCTAATTAACAGTAAAATAGTAAAATACAAATTAGAGAAGCATGTCAAAATGAGGAATATATATCAAGGACTCATGGAGGCGGCCCAAAGCATCAGGAATCAGACTTTCTTCTTAAATAATTGTGAGCAAAAATAACCTAAACTTAAAGTGTAAATGAGCCTTTTATCTGCCAAGGAAATTATCTTCTTATCACCCAAAAAAAAAAAAATTATCTTCTTAGAAGTCAATGAATGTTCTACAGTTCTAGAAACAAGAGCATGATGACTTGCAATTGTAGTCACATCAGGAGACTCAATGGTTGTTTTCTTTTTCATCTTCTCTTGGGCATGGTGGTTAGAGTCAAATCTTCGTCTTGTAATATAAGCTTTACGCAGAAAAACAAATCAACAGCTAAGAGATTTAAGCGAATAAATTGAACGTAAAGATATGTCTTACCTGCGATAGCAGTGCCAATTTTGCCAAAGATGGTCTACTTCTTAGAAGACACTGAGCACGGGCAAGAGCTTCAAAACCTTGAGATACTGTTTTCTTCTCAAAGCCAATCTTTGCAATTGCACACTTCAAAAAAGCATCTATGATTAGGAAGTGCATGAAAATGATGCTATAAAATTCCAGAGTAAGTTCCCAACCTCCCTGTTGACATTGATTACCTCAGCTAGAGCCATAGAGAGAAGCAAATCATGCGCATGTGGCTTGGCATCTTGATGTTGAAGACTTAAGCGTCCAATGTCAAGCACAAGCTTTGATTCTCCAACCTGTATTAAAATAATAGAATTAGCAGCCAAAAATCTTCAGATTGAAAAACTTGTGCACATGAAACATATTTAACAACTGGACTAACTGGAACATATGCTGTGTCTACCTCTTGGAGAAGGCAAAGAGCCCCAGGAAACCAAGACCAAGGAATACGTATTGATGCTTTTGGGGGGATCTTTTCTTTCAGATTTCCAGCATATTCTGGTTCAAAAAGAAGCTTATCCCGAACATCCATTAGAAGATCCTACAAATCAAGTATACTATTGTAAGGAGAAAAACATTACAGATAAGTTTGTACATGTGTTTAAAACCAAAAAGTGCAAAAGAGAAGGGTTTTTTTTGTTTTTTTTTGTTTTGGTTTTTTTTTGGGGGGGGGGGAACCAAAAAATATAACTGACATTTATTTCTCTACCTGGCGAGATACAACAACATCCATGGTGTAACCTTCTTCAATGTCCGCCTTTTTCAAAGCCATAACTGATTTAACAATTTCATCTTTCTCAGCTTTATCAGGAGCTCCAATTAGCTGCAACATAGTATGAAGCAAGTTGCGTAATAAACATTTGTGAAGAGGAAGAAAGGGTTGGCACGGATGGGGCATTAAAAGTTGGGCATTTGAATATTTCACAAAGGCTTTACTTTAAAGTCCAAAATTAAACTTGAAATCACACAACTCAGCACAGCTACTGAAACCACTCAACTCCTGCACCCAATCCACAATCAATTTTACAATAAATGAATATAAGCATTACATGTCCTGCAAATCTAATATGAAAGGCGGCATTGGAAAAAAGATGAAAAGCTAAGATATGCCTATATGCGAAGGAGTATACTATATCGTCACATTTTCTTTTACTCAACTAAGATATCTCTGCAGGTCCTGATTCTACTGAAGCCAAGCGATTTCCAAACACCTAAATATCTTCTATTTGCAATGAGTTAGGAATGAAGACAAGCAGAATTACCAAATAATTATGATGCAAAATATGACTCAACCAACTAAGCAAATTTTTAAGAAAACGGGTCCATAACGAAACAGAGTCATAAATACAATTGACAGAGAGAGGTTTATCACCTGGTAGCAGGTAACAGGGATCTCAATCGTGGATTTCGTCTGAGCATTTTCGACAATGCGGGTATCAACTGCATTCAATCTCCTCTTCCCAGTGGCGATATTAGTCCTCTTAGCATGTGACCCAACGCAAAAGGTAGAACTACAAAACACAGAGCTATATTCTGCAGGGAAGTCGGAGAGGAAGAACTTGTGATCTTCTTGGCATTTAACATTGTACTTGAATCGAGAAATGCAATATAAAGAGGGAGCGATCAGTGCAGCGCTAGCAAAAGCCATGAGCTTTCATCCCAGAACCAAAACCCTAAAGCCGCAACAGTAGCGATCAACTTCAGTGTCGCTTTTCCATCAATTGGGGTTCCAAGAAACGCTGCATTGGGGAAATCTTAGGAACTTCTGGTTTAGCAACCATTGAAGCCAGTGCGGACTGTGGATGAGAGGAACGGAACAATCGAGGCCGAGATCAATGTAGAGCTGAAGCTGTAAGGGGATTATTACATGGGAGTACATGCAATTATTTGATTTGCGAGTTTAGTACTGCGTAGACTGTAGGGTAGCTTCGTTAGTAGTTAAATACCGTTTGCTAAATATTTCTTTTTTTAAAAAATTGCTGAAATGGACATCATAAATACTTATATCCATCTAAGAAAATACTTTAGAATTTTTTTTTTGTGATAAAAAAATACTTAAAACAAGTCATAAATGTAAATAAGAACCATACAAACTTTTGAAATGTCAAGAATACATTTAAGGAAATATGATACAGAAAGAATTTTAAAAATACAAAATGACGCCGCGCTACTAAATCAGTTGCTTTATTTTTTGTACCAACAATTAAGAATTGTTTTCCACTACTTGCTTCTGATAAAAAAATGAGCAGTTCTAGTAAGATTTGTAATATGAATACTCTTACGCTTTGCAAATATATAAGGTGCCATTCTAGGATTCCATTTCCTAGTACCATGGGTGATAAATATTGATAATCCACCCGTTTTAAAGTATGTTTGAGAATAGTTTTTACAGATTACGATACAAAATCTAAATTTTAAAAGATTGTGTATATGAAGTTATTGGCTTTTACAGAGTTCAAGGCAAAAAATGGGTAGAAAAGAAGAAAGAAAAAGGAAAAAAGTATTAAAGAGAAAATTTATTTGGAGATAAGGTGCAATTTCACAAAAAAAATAGCATTTTTGAAACCTAGATTTCAAATTGAGATTTTGCATCTAAAATAACTTTTTAGAAAAAATTTTGTACTTGACCCAAACCTAAGTTTTGCAACAAAATCTAAATTTTGTATAGAGGTTCAAAATAAGCCTTTAATCTTTGTTGTGTCTTTTATTTTTGTTACAATATATTTGTACTATCTCTGATTTGTCTTCCAACTCTCCACCACCTTGGCCCCTACCTTGATGTTTTTCTTGGTGTTGGACATTTGGTTTTTGAGAAGCATGCATGGTTCTCATTTTTCCAAATTCTTTAAGTTAAATTTGGGTCATGTAAATTACTAAACTGAAATTGATAAATTAGATTAAATGTTTGTTAATAGTTACTCAGGTGTATGAACTTTGTCGACAAAATTCTTCACAGTACTAAATTTTCTGTCAAATATAAATGGATGATTTTCATTGGGTAAAATGTGATTGGATGGTTTGTTAAATGCAACGGCCTTTAAATCTGTGATATTAAATGTAATAGTCTTAAATCTTTGTGAGATCCTCCTTAATCATTTATAATTCCTATCAATAGTGGTTGTGTTTGGGGGAGGGTTTATACTCCCCACAAGTACGTTCAACAGCGTTTTTCTACAAAAACGAAATAATCTCCTTCACATATTTACTTTGACTTGCATAAAAGTACTTCTCTACCGCGTTCCCAAATGGGTCCAATAATAACTTTGCTGAACACGCCTCACTCTAGCTTATAAATGTGAAAAAAAAATGTACCATTGTTATTAGAAGATAGAGTGCGTGTTTGGTAATCACTTTTTTTTCAACGGGCATGCAAGCTAAGATAAAAAGTATTTTAAAATCTGTAAAAAAATCTTAAAATCCATAAAAGCATCTCGGAATCCATAAACTCATTTCTCCCCATGGATTCCAAAACACACACAGAATGGAATTAGTGTTACAAAAATAATGAGAGGTGTGGATGTTCTTATACCACATAGGATTCCACTTTTGTGGCATAGATGATGTAGATGTTCATATGGCTCATAGGATTCTATATTGTGGCATTATATCCCTTAAACTCCCATTTAAAGGGTTTTAAGTGTATGTCCCCTATAACCCCCAATTGCACCATTAAGTTGCTTAATATCATTGTGTAATGTGTATCAATGCCTTA
>JANTPZ010012522.1:0-11233 GCA_025593235.1 Vachellia pachyceras | reverse complement strand
GGAGTCGTTGTCATCTTTTGTTTACCTCGCTAGATCATTACAGGTAACAACAAGACAGAAGGGAAATATGAAATAAAGAAGACCAAAGGAATAAAGTCAAGCGAAGAAAGAGCGCACCTGAACCGAACACTTCCGATGAGTAGAAGAGATAAGCGATTGAGCGAAGAGACAAGAGAGGTGCTGGATTCTGGAAGCAATCAAGCAAATAGGGCAAACAAGCAGCGCACAGAGTGAGTTGGGGAGGGAGAGGCGCTTTGAACGGTGTATGAGGTTAATATATAAAATATTTAAAAATTAAAAAAAAAAGCAGGCCGGCCTGACAGGCTTGACAGGCCAAACAGGCGGCCTGGGCCTGTGCCTGGGCCTGTAAAAGCCTGGCCTGTACAGGCTTTTACAGGCCAGGCCACAGGCCCCTGACAGGCCGCCTGGCCTATTCCCACCCCTAATCGGAGTATGGCTTCGAGCAAATTATTATAGAGTTAGATGCTAAGGAGTTGGTGGATCTATTGCTTGTTTAAAGAGCTACGGAGGTCGTCAGTCTGCGATGTACTGAAATTAGAAGGATGATGGAGGAGGGAAGGACTGTGCGTATTCAACACGTGGATAGGGAACAAAATTGTCTTGCGGATGCCTTAGCCAAGGAAGCTATTTCCTTCACTGGAACTTACAAATTTTGCCCACCCCACCTATGGGCTATGTGCCTTAATGAGCTTGGGATTAATTCCCCATAGTTTGTTTTTCTTTTTTTGAGCTTTGTTCTCTCCTCTTTATCAAAAAAAAAAAACAATTCTGTAGGCCAAAAATTAAAAGCATAATATAGGCCTATTGAACAAAACTGATCCAGCCCCTTTTTTATTGCCCAAATTTGTTTCTCTAAAGGAAGGCCCAAAAAAGCTTCTTTTGGCCCAAGCAGCCCCTCTAAAAACACTTTGGGTCCGTTTCGTAAAGCGGTGGAGAAGTACTTATAGGCTTATTCACACAAGCGGAGGCAAATATGTGGAGGGGATTGTCTCGTTTTGCTGAAAAATACTGTTGAACGTGCTTATGGCTACAAGCCAAGCGTTGTCAAACAAGCACTTTATCTGCCCAAATGCGAAGCTCAAATGAATTTTAGCCCAAAATGGAAGTGATAGGCCATGTAATTCCAAAACGTAAACTGGAGGCTCCAAAAATATGTGCTCCAATTTAACGATCATAACTATTTTTAACTATTGTAACTATTGTAACACTACGTTTAACGATCATTCATTTCTAATGTATCTTATCCTAAATCTAGTCCAATTAATCTGAAAACCCAGGATACAGGCCCATAAAAAGTAAACAACATTCAGGCCAATCTTATAACGTGATTCATACTTAACGGGGTCTTCCCTTGTATAACAGGCAAAACGTACACAGACGTTCATTTCATTGTCTTTTGGAAAATTCAAAGAATCCGAATGGAAGATTTTAATGAACAAGTGAGTCTAACAACCATATGTGCACGTAATATTGTTATTCCTGCACATGGACCATAAATGACACAAGTCAGTGTCTTAAATATGTAATATATATTAAAGTTCGTGGAATTTCACAAATTATTGTACGGAACAGAATATGATGAGCTTAGTGGAAAGTTTTGGAAGAAGCCAAATAAATTAGCAGCAACAATTGGTGGGTGGTGGGGTCTTAATTAGCTAGTCACAGTCCTTTTGAGAATCTTCTCACACAACATTCTACACTTCACATATATGCGACCATGAAGACAAACTTGAATAGAGAGAGAGAGAGAGAGTCTCTATGCGTGCTTAATACGACCCGAAGTATTTATTATATGGGTTACAATAATATAAACTCCGTGTCCTCGTCTAATGAAAAATTCAAAGATCCCTATTGTATGTTCTCATTCAATGGTTGGAAATGAAGCAATGAATGCTTGGGAACGAGTGGTGATGATATTTATTATATGGGTTACAATAATATAAACTCCGTGTCCTCGTCTAATGAAAAATTCAAAGATCCCTATTGTATGTTCTCATTCAATGGTTGGAAATAAAGCAATGAATGCTTGGGAACGAGTGGTGATGATATTTATTATATGGGTTACAATAATATAAACTCCGTGTCCTCGTCTAATGAAAAATTCAAAGATCCCTATTGTATGTTCTCATTCAATGGTTGGAAATAAAGCAATGAAGGCTTGGGAACGAGTGGTGATGATATTTCCGTTCACCACTACTAGAAAAATGATATTTAGTGACGGAAAAATCCATCGCTGAATAACTATTTTCGATCAGAAAATTTTCATATAGTGACATAAAATATTAGCGACCGTCGTTTTAGTAACGAAAAATAGTCATTTAGCAATGGATTTTCCGTCACTAAATGGTATTTTTCTAGTAGTGCGCATCAAGTCGACACCATTATTATAATTTAAACCATTACTCGTCGTATAGATTGAGTTGCAGTGAATTGAGTCAAAGTTTAAGGATTATATTATAATCTAGTCAAAACTATAATAACTAAGGTATACCAAGTCAACGTGTAATGAATGAATTACAACTGAATCAAAATCATAGAATTCAAAAGATTATTTCCCATATTTCACCGTTATGTTTTCAAATCTCATTAGCGTTCCTATTCATAGGTTCATTGCGGTGTTAAATTCGTTTTCACTCGCGTCTTCATGTTCTGTAAAACATTCATCTAATTATAAAGTGTACATTAAAGAGTATGGAAGCAACAAGATAAAAAAAACCTTAAGGCATTTGTAAATAAACCATATATAATTTATTGGAAAACGAAAAAAACAACTAAAAATATATTAATTGTAAGCAATAATTAATCATACATCGAAGTTGTGGACTTAAGAGAAATCATACTAATTTACCATTTTATTATTAGCCTTACTTCTGTTTTCTGTTCGCAAGTTATAGTATTTCTTCAGCTCTTTCAAGCTTTTGTTGAGTTTGAGTTCTAGATTTTACTTATTCATGGACTAGCTAGTATATATGGGTTTTTTCTCTTTTTTGGCCTTTCTTTCATATGAAATGACATATTGCTTTTGTGCTCAATCAAAAGTCTGCATGTGTTTGTTGATTCTCCATTTTTACTGCCACTTTAACATGGCTGGACTTGAGAGGCAGTCAGCTCCCGTTCTTAATTGAATTGGAAGCTAAATTTATGACTTGAATTGCATGCCTGTTGAAATTCACGTGGCTATAATATTCATTTTTTCAATAGTACTGGAGTTTAATGAATATTTTCCTTTTTTGAAGAATTAGTTTCTAGACTATTATCAATTAACTCTGGATATGTGAGGTCATGTAAATTCCCAAGATTTGGAAACTGCCCTACCAAGTTATTTATTCCTATAGAGATCTCTGCAAGAATAGTCACGTTTCCAATTGATGTTGGGATACAACCTGAGAATTGATTTATTCCAAGCCTCAAGTTTTGAAGCTAAGAGAGGTTGATGAACATGTTGGCTGGGAGAGGGCCAGTGAAATGGTTAAATCCAAGTATGATGCGATTGAGAGATGACAAATTGTAAAGTAGACAGAATTGTGCCTGAAAGCTTTCTCTTGCCCACATGAAATTATTCCAATTTTTCTAGAAGACATATTTCTTCAGGTATACTCCCCTCCAAGTTATTTTCCCCATTAAAAGAGAAGCAAGGGAAGAAAGATTCCACATAAACGTTGGGATTTGCCCTCTAAAGTTGTTACAAAGTAGAGATAATTGTTCAAGGTCATGGAGATAGCCAATCTCTATGGGTATTTTGCCAGTAAGATTGTTTACACCAAATGATAAGTAGCTGAGTTAAGAAAAACTTGTGATGTTCACTTAAAATTTCCCGCTCCATATTATTATTGAAGAGATCAAGTACCTAGAGCCGGAACAGACGACCCAAATCCTGTGGGATTTGTCCGTGCAACTTATAGTTGTCAACAACGAGGTAAGTCCAGGAGAGAGAGATTGCCAATATGTGGAGTTACAGATCTACGCAATTGATATCCTTCTAACATGAAGTGGGTAACTCTGCCATGTTTGTGGCCAGAAGCGATTCCATGCCAGTTGCAGAATTGTGTTGAAGTATTCCAAGACTCCAAGATGAGGTGTGCGTCGTCAGATAGTGATTCCTTGAACTTGGGCAACGACAAGTGATCAGTCTCATTTCCGAAGAGTTATCCTTGCAAGGAGGAAAGATCAAACTAAAGAAAAGAAGCAAGTGAAGGCATTGGGACGAACATGAAAGAAACATGAGAGAATAGGGCCTCATTTGGCTGAGAAACTCAAATTCTACCAGAGCTCTCTGTAAGATATAGAGGAGGACATTTATTCTTTAATCTTTATTGGATTTAAGTCTATGAGGTCGCACATTCTTAATTTAACTACTTTTAAAGTCAAAGTCAATAGAACAACCCGGTATTAAATGGGTTTAAGTAATGTACCTTGGCCTGTGATCCCCTTCACCTATGAGTGAAAAATACTGATATAATATAAATTAATGAATTGTCTTGTTGAAGCACAGAAAATTGTGTTTGTTAGTATGAGACGTTTATAGTAAAAAGTTTCTATAAATTTTGAGGGTAATATATATATCTAATAACATTTATGTAATATTAAAAAATTAAAATTCTGGGGCCAACCTGATGCCCATCTCTAGTGTACCGTATAATGCGAGTCCGACTTCTCTCGAAAAATCATCTTTCTCCTTTTCTTCTCAAAATCATATCCCTATACTTAAATCAAAAGAAATGGATGATTCAGATTTTATATTTTATAAAACTAGTATTATAAATATAAATAAAATTAATCTATCAAAATATGATCTAAATGAATTATAAGTGCACTGTATATAAGATATTAAAATTTTAACTTATAAATTATTATAATAATGTTTTTTAAAATACTAAATATGGACCATCCATTGTTTGATCTAAGGGTGAACATATCATTTTTTTACTAATAATCAGATTCTGTATAATTTGATACCTATAGGCATAAAATGATGTACTTTTAAATTTTTAATGACTTTTCAAAGAAAAATAATATAAAATCATTTATTTTTTATTTTCTTGAAAATTCATTAAAACTCAAAACTCCACTATTTCATGCCCGTAAGATATTAAAATATAACTTATTTTATATAGAACATAATAATCAATATAAACAAAAAAATATTTAAGAAGTTGCATCATCACAAAGAAAATTTTGAATAAGTTCGCGGCTTGCGCAATTTTTTTGTTAGACTTTATCAGCTTTATATAGATTAAGGGTGTTATAGTATTTCGCATTACTCATCAACGTTGGCACGAGAACAACATCTGGCTGTCTCCGACAATAAATACAAGCATATGACAGGCAGTAAAAAATTGAAGATAATCCCACGAAGCATGATCAGATATTATCATTAGCATTTAAGCGTTGGGTTAACAGAAAACAATTTTTCTGTTACATAATTCTAGCAAGTTTACACTTTATGATATATTTGTATAGCAGTTGGCTAAGCATTATAGTCTATTATTAACAATTCTAGTTTACAAAATATATAGATCAGTTCATTAGCATTAGAGCATTGGATTAAGAGAAAAGAATTTTCTGTGTCGTCATAAACATGGAATTACTTACTCCAGTTTCAAACTACATAGATACACACACACACACACATATATATATATATATATATATATTTATTGTTTAAGACTACTGGAAAAAAATCTCAGAAGAGGATGAAGTGGACGAGGTAGTGCCAGTAAAATAAATTAGGCTACAATAACAAGGAAGAAAGAGAAGATTATAGTTTGTTACATAAGCTAATTGTGCACATATAAATGTAAACTTGATTTTAATAATGTTTAAACATATTATTAATAACCAAAAGGAAGCTCTGTGCGTTCGAGTCTCACACGATTCCATTGTCTGCAATATTAAATCTAAAAATGAGATACAGCAGCCAGTAAGTAGAAGATGAAATATAATAAGAAATATTGCCATCAAGATCTGATTTTTTATAATAATATCTTTTGTTTGCAAAAAGAAATAAAATTTGAGAACTATAGAAGTGGTTTCTACTATTTTTTTCCCAGAAAAATTTGTTAATTGTACTTAATTATTAAGAGACCCGATATATGTACCGAATGAATTCAGCATTGAATTGAAATAAAATGTCAAAACACGGTTTGTTTTCCTAATTCCTAAATATCGAGTAGACGAAATATATAATAAAACTGGCTTGTTTTGGCCAAAAAAGTAGACGGATTATATATATGTGCAAATCAAATCAAAACAAAAGCATTGTATGCTTGTACTCACCGTAAAGGGAAGAAACTTTTGATGGAATTTAGCTCCTTCACGACATCAATTGCACTCATTCTTTCATGAGGTGATTCCATAGAACAAGAAAGTCCAATCTCAAATAGAGAACGCAAGCATTTCTCAACATTAGGATGGATATGTTCTAATTCTCGTGGAAGAATGGTTGGGCTCACAACTTCCAAAAGGTTGTTTGGAAATGCAGCTTTCACATATATTTGAAGAGTGTGACCATCTTTAAACATATCTTCAGTGGGTCTTCTTCTAGTTAACATCTCTAATATAATAATGCCAAAGCTATACATGTCACCTTGTACCGATACCTTAGAACCCATTCCATATTCTGAAATATTATGTAAGCATATTAATTTTCTTAATTACATAAATTAGCATTGAAAAAAATGTTTAAAAAATTTGTGAGTTTGAAATCATAATGAATTTGAAGGACCTTCTAGTAAAAACAATATCAAATGATACCTGGAGGAACATAGCCAACACTACCCTTTATACCGATTGTGCTGATATGTTCAATAGAGAAGACCTCAATGGTTGAGAGCAGTCTTGCCAATCCAAAATCACTCAAATGAGCCACCATTTGGCCATCAAGAAGGACATTGCTTGGCTTCAAATCACAATGAACAAGGGGTTGGCCACGTTCATGGTGAATATAGTTTAAAGCAGAGACCACATCGAAAAGAATATTTATTATTTGATCAAGTAGCAATATTCTTGAACGATCTAAATTTTCTGTTACAGGATGTAGCCAATTTTCCAAATTTCCATTCACCATATACTCATAAACTAACGCTTTGAATTTGTGGCCCTCGTAGTCTACACTAGAGCAACATGTTATAATTTTTACCAGATTTCGATGCTTTGTACTTCTCAATGCATTACATTCAGCAGCAAAACTCTTGTTAGCTCCCCTTTTTTGAAGTTTGATGACCTTTATTGCAACAACTTCTTGAGATTCAAAGCTTCCTTTATATACAAAGCCAAAACTTCCAGATCCTATCAAACTGTTGGTAGAGAATCCATCTGTAGCATTATGCAAACATTGATATGATAGTGTGGGGATCCTGTCAATTGTTGGTGAACTTGAAGAAGATATCTTGCTTATTTTCCCCCAATGATAAATAGCAATAACAGATGCCAAGAGAAGAAAAACAATCACACAACAAATTGATATGATCAACTTGAAGTTGGGATGCTTTCTTTGTCCAATAGATTTGATTGGGCATGGTGGAAGCTCCAACTTTGATATGCCTCCACAGAGTTTATTATTCCCCATCAGTGATATTGCACTTTCATTGCCAAAGACACCTTTGCTTGGTACCTGCCCTTCAAGTATGTTGAAGGAAACATTTAGGTACTCCAAAACTGCAATATCTTGCAGGCCTTTCGGAATTGATCCAGAAAAATTATTTTGTGACAAGTCTAGATATCTTAGACCTTTCAATGAAGCCAAAGACGACGGGATGGTCTCTTGAAAGAAGTTCCCTTGCAAAAAGAGATACTCTATGCTTTGACAATCTCCAATGGTTTGAGGAATATTTCCAGTTAAATAATTATGAGACACATCGAATTGGCCAATGTTTTTTAATATTCCAACCTCATTTGGTATATCACTAATTAAAGAGTTATGTGATAAGTTCAATAAAATTGATAGAGATGAAAGGCTCATCAGTTGGACTGGTATAACTCCACTAAAATTGTTTTGTGACAAGTCGAGATATTCTAAACGTCCACAATTTCCAATACTTGGAGGAACTTTCCCTTCTAACATGTTATATGACAAATCTAGGTCAAATAACTTAGTCAGATTGCCTATGAATTGTATTCCTCCAGACAACTTGTTTCTCATCAAATGTAAAACTTGCATGCTTTTAAAGTTCCCAAAAGTAATTGGGATGTTACCAGTGAAATAATTCATCCCTATTTCTAGCTCCATTAGGCTGACGAGGTTTCCTAATGACACGGGAATTTTACCAAATATTTGATTTTCTCCGAATGCGAGTAATGTGAGCTGGGTGGATAAATTGCCTATAGTATTTGGTAGATGGCCCCCTAAATTATTTCGTCCCATGGATATCTTTGCCAACTTACTGCAATTGCTCAAAGAACTTAGAAAGTCCAAGTCTTTTGAAGAATTACTTCCCAAATGATTATAAGCGAACGATAGAAATGAAAGTTCATGCAACTTTTTAAGATGTGGAATTGGTCCAGTGAAATGATTCGTAGACATTCTAATTACTGAAAGCATAGAAGCATTTACTATGGAAATTGGAATACGCCCGGAGAATTGATTCCCATCAAGTGAGAAGTATTGGAGATTAGGGAGGTTGGAGAACATGTTGGCTGGGAGAGAGCCATTGAATTGATTGGATGCCAATATGATGAAAGTGAGAGATGACAAATTGTAAAGAGCAGAAGGAATTGCACCTGTAAGGTTGTTGCAAGCTACTCTAAATTCTGTCAAATTTTTCAACTGGCCTATTTCTTCGGGTATACTCCCCTCCAACTTATTACTAATTAAAGAAAGAATACTGAGAGAAGTAATATTCCACAAGGAAGTTGGGATTTCTCCAATGAAATTGTTATGAAGAAGATGCAAACCTTGTAGCTTATGGAGAGAGCCAATCTCCATTGGTATTTTGCCAACGAGATTATTCCCTCCAAATGCTAAGATCTTGAGGTTAGAGCACCTTGTGATGTTGATTGGAAATTCTCCTGTCATCGTATTATTCTCAATATAAATTTCCTGCAATTTGGACAAACGGCCGAAGTCTTGCGGAATTTTGCCATGGAAATTGTTCTTGCCAAGAAAGATGAGTCTTAGGAAGGAGACATTGCCAATGAAAGGAGATATGGTGCCTGATAACTTATATCCACTCAGATCTAACCGAGTAACTCTTTGATGCTTATGGCCGCAAGAGATTCCAGGCCAATTGCAGAAGTGTTTGGATGAATTCCAAGAGTCCAAAATCCCAAATGGGTCATTGGATATTGATTCCTTGAATTTGATTAAAGACAAACGATCGGTTTCGTTGCCCACTGATGATGATGAAGCAGAGTTGCAAGCAGATTGAAAGATCAAAGCAAGGAAAACAAGCAAGTGAAGGGACATGATTGAGAAACAGTAGGCTAGTTGGACAGCTATTTGTATGAAAAAGCACACTTGGGCTCTGTTATTAGTCCCACTTAAGTAGAGAATACAACATATTCAGAGACGTGTTCGTGGGGATACAAATTCCAAAATATTCCATTTAAAAAAAAATCAAAAGTCTGTTCAACGGTATTTTTTTTGTAAAACGAGATAATCTCCTTCACATGTTTACTTCGACTCACATAAAAGCATTTTTTCATCACGTTCTCAAACGGACTCATTATATATTTTGGATTTGACGACCGCATATAGCCTAAGATACAGCTAGATGAGTATAGGTGAGAGATGCTTCACTAAAATAACATCATAATTTAAAAATAAATACTTGAGACCTAAAAAGATAATAACATAAGTAATAAAAAAATGATAATCCTAGTTTGGTCAAAGTGAACCACTCAATAGAAGTCATTGGTCTGGAAAAAAAAGTTCATCAAAAGTCAATAATGAATCAACATTCCACGCTGGCACGTAGATAACACGTCTATTGGAAAATTCAAAGAATCCCAATGGTCGATTTTAAGGAACAAGTAAAGTCTAAATAAGCAAATTGCACGTGATATTGTTATATATCATGCACGTTGCAATATTCAAAAGAAGCCAAATGCACGTTTTTATTAATTCAATGGTTGGAAATAAATTAATACTCCTCTCCAACTATACATAGGGCAGAGAGAGAAGCATTTAATTTGATTGTATTTATAAGCCACCTTATTAAAGTTTTTTATGCGAATGTATAATTTTACCATTTATTTATTATATATTTGCTTTGCTCTTATCTATTATAGTAGTATTAAATATAAATAAAGTTGAAAAGTTATTAAATTTTAAAATAGAATTAACAAGGTTTAACGATTTTTTTGATCTATGTGAAATTTGCAGGGAGTAGCTTATAAATAGAACTAGAGAAGTAATGTGATAAAGGCTTCCTTGTTGACCGCTACGAGTTTTGATATTTAAATTGATAAACTTGAAGACTAGTTAATGTTTGCATTTACTCCCCTTGATCCTTAAAATAAAAGTTGCTTAACTTATTTGAGTAGATTTAAGAAATAAATGCACCGGTTGATTTGAACAACTTGTAACAAGATTTTCTCAACTACTACTGTGCAATATTAAAATATATGCAAGTTTATATGTTAGGTAGATTAACTTAGGAAAAAATAATAAATACAAATATGAAATAGTTTGAGATAGGATATTTATATTTTGAATCAAACCACCCTCTCAACTAAATTTTTTGTCCGTTTGAAAAAGTGGTAGAAAAGTAATTTTACGCAAGTCAAGGAAAATATGTGAAGTAGATTATCTCGATTTGCACAAAAATACTGTTAGAATATACTTTTAAGGAATATAAACGCTTTGCCAAACGTGGAAATTTAGGGCTGCGGCAGTAGTTCTCAACTTGTTATACGGAGCGGAATGTATGAGCTTTCGGTCGCTGTGGAAACTTCGAAGCCAAATATACATTAAAGAATTGATGGTCGGGCCTGCCTGGAAGTCTTCATTACCGGTAATATGGGTTGGGCCCGTGGGCCCAACCCGTCAGCCCGCCAAAAATGGCGGGCTGCGGGCTGGCAAAAGCCAGCCCGCCACCTTCCAGCCCGCCAACCCGCCTCTTTTAATTTTTTTTTAAAAAATGTATTTTTATGTGTTTTTTACATTTTTTTTATCCCAATATTTTTTTACAAAGGAAAAAGTAATATTAAACTCTATTTTTAGGAAATTATTGAATACTTATTCATAGAATTTGAAAGAAAATAGCATAAATAT
>JANTPZ010012516.1:0-11811 GCA_025593235.1 Vachellia pachyceras | reverse complement strand
GTATTCTTGCACAAAGTAAATTATAATAATAATCTTTTAACAATTCTCTTCCTTTCTTAATTCACTGTCAGTACATGTTTTGAAAATTAAGAACATATGTATTAAAAAAATTAATAACATCACGTGAACTTGCCCCGAAGTCACATGGCAGGAGCATTATTATTATTATTATTATTTTGGTAAAGTGACATGAGCATTCTTTATCCGATGAAAGTGTCAGTGGGGGGTGTGACGGTAGTTAGGTCACCTACATTTTCTTGCCACGTCTATATATATATTATATCAATTTTAAATATAGTAAAAATATATCATAAGATTTATAAATTAAGCTATTTGTAAATAATAAACTATCTGATTCATTTATCGATTTCCTCTGTTGGATGACAAACATGTCTACTTTTATTTTTTTTGTATATAATATATATAGATATTTGATATGTATTAATCCTTAATGCTAATACGATAAGGATTTTTATTTCATAAACAAAATTAATACTCACAACATTTTAGCGCATGTCTGGAAAATTTTTTTCCAATAGTACACACAATTTAAGACAAAAAGTAAATCGATCTCCGTAAAATATCTTAAAATCCGTATACCACTTTCTCCTAACGTATTCCCAATCATACACTTAATAAATCATTCAAATCATTATTTAATTGTCACAAAATATTGGACCATCAAACACACGGTAGAGAAATATTTTTATGTAAGTTGAGACAAATATGTGAAGTAGATTATTTCATTTTACCATAAAATACTGTTGAACGTATGTTTAAACTTTCTATAAACTGAAATTGAGTCAAAATTCTCATATCACTTATTGATTAATTGACCGCATGTATTCTTCCATGACCACATTCATATTCTCTCTTCAGTATATATAAATTTCTCGTGAGTAACCCAACTTTTCATTTTATCTTAATTTAAATTTCTATAACGTGCTTGTTTGGCAACGCTTGGCTTGTAGCCATAAGTACGTTCAACAGTATTTTTCTGTAAAACGAGACAATCTCCTCCACATATTTGCCTCGGCTTGTGTGAATAAACCCATAAGTACTTCTCCACCGTTTTGCCAAACTATCTTAGCTTTCTTTTTGTAAATGATATGAACTAATTTCTCTATACATTTTTGTGCACTGCAGTGTATTTCATTTAATAATAAAATGTTTATTTTGGAATCCTCATTAAACTTATGATTCGGAAGTAATTTACTTCACTTTTAGTGTAAAGAGAATGTATTAATGGACTAAGATACATTTTTGTCTCGAAAGTTTTTTTAAATGAGTGTATTTGCCCTGAAAAGTTTTGGTAAAGCAGTTCTACCTTAGAAGTATAAGAACGTAATAATGTCTACTTGATTGTATCATATTCAATCACGATATATTTGAACAATAATCTTGTTTTGGTACAAATTTAATTAATCAAACTAAATTTAACTATTATATAATACTTTATAAGATATAAAATATAAGAGATCAGTAATTATGTCTTTACATGTTTATTTGGTTGTATCGTATTCAAGTATTGCTCAATATAACTGAGAATAGTTTTTTCAAAAACATTTATTATATTCACACAGATGAAAAACGCCATGGAGTAAGTCAACAGTAATTATTATTATTAATATACACTTCTTAAAGAAACAGTAGTAATTTATATTCTTAATGCTGTTGAAAAGGTTCTATCTTTTCAGTTTGTTTTTTAATGCAATAAATGACCAAAATTAAGTTATATCTTGATTAAGGCTCAGTAAAAAAATGCACTTAAATTGAAACGTAATAGAAATTAGCAAATGATGATCAATGAGAGAGGACAAAAATGTAAGTTTCCACGTTGGTGTTATAGGGAAATGTCTTGATTGCTTAAAGATGAAGTTTTCAGCTTAGGGGGGAAGAAAAAAATGAAAATTAGTTTATAAGGGGTTTAAGTATTTTTTTGAAGTGATTCAAACACTCTAAATCATTATGTTATACAATTTTGCTCTTACAGTATTTCTTTTAATGTAATTTTTAACATTATTGTCAACTCTTCAAAATTCCAATTAAGTGAAGGTACATTCAGTATCCTTTTTAAAATGCCAATCAGTTATCTAATATGATGAACACATCGAATATTGATTGTAGTGGAAGAGATTTTAATGATTTACTATAAAGTTTTAAGTTTAAATTCGTGTAAATATGTAAGACATAGTTGAGAGAGCCATCCTATTTAGACTCAACTAAAGAACTTCACACTTCTTTCGGATTTAAACGTGATGCCTATCTGGTGAACGTATTTTAGTCATAAATAAATATAGGGCCTTGGTATACTTCATCATCCTCAATTCATTAGTGATTGCCTTTCTAATTCAAATTTTGTCCTCTATTTAATGCCACATTATTTAAAATCTTAATTATCTCCATTCAATGTCCTAATCTTAAAATGAATACCAGTCTAGAGAGACAAAATAAAAATATAAATTTGGAAGAATTATTATAACTAATAAGCAGAGGATTATACGTTTAGATAAATATAGTAATTTTAGAATACAAAAGAATGAAGTATTGGTCCATTGCTCATTAATGTACTGTACAATGCACGCAGCATCCCCTACTTTACTCATGGAATTCAGCGTTGTATTCAAACTTCCCCTCATACCCGCGCACTCTCCCAACAACAAAGCCGTTGATTTTATTATTATTTTAATCCTTTTTTTTAATCGCCATTCCTCTTTTCTAGATTTCCTCTGAGAGAGAGAGAGAGAGAGATCAGAGAAGAATAATAATACGACGCCATGACCGTTTTGAAAAAAGCTCCTCAAGAGAGAGAGAGGGAGTGGATGGATGAATGAATCGTAAAAACAAAATATCAAACTGGAACCAGACACTCCACCTCACTCCTCTCTGCTCTTCAATCTTTCAATCACTCACTCTCTGTCCCTCACTATATTCATTCGTTTGTTCGTTCATTTTGTTTGCCCAGGTATTTGGCTACTCCTCCCCACAATATCTCTCACACAGCCACATGCTTCAACTTCGACCTCCTTTTGCTTTCTGATATTCCCAAAGCTCTTCATTTTTCTTTCTTTTAGATCTACGCACTTTTCTGGGTAATCGATTGCATACCCCAGAAAAAAACCCACAAAAAAAGATTTTGATTTAATCCTATGCGTCCCTTGCTGATCCATTTATGCATTCTTCTTCATTGCCCCATTTTCCAATCTGTGCCGTTTCACTTTCACCTAATTTGAGCATTGGGTTTGTTTTTTCTTTTTCAGAGGGAGATAGATAGGATCCGAGGAGGGTTATAGCTTTTGGGAAGGTAACTTTTTTTTTTTTCAATAGAGAACGGAATTTATGCTTGTTACGGTTCCGTTTTTTGAAAAACCCAATACACAGTTCTTGTTACTAGTAGAATCGGCGTAAAGGTGAATGAAAGAGAAGGAAGTGGGAGAAAGATGGGTTTTTTTAGCTTTCCTTTTTTTTAAATAAGTTTATTAAAAAAGCTTTCATATTTTATAAAAGCAGAGTGCGTCGGGGGGTAGCATGCAACTCGGCTCCAGTCAAAGGAAGGAGCGTCCGACAAGGAGAGCCTCACCATTACAATAAACCCTTCAAACAAACAGAGAGAGATATGAGGAAGCTGAAGCAGCAGCAGCTGGGTAAGGAGGAAGAATCTCAGAAGAAGGAGCGTCATATTGTGACGTGGACACAAGAGGTATTTCAATATTATATTCCATGCTTATCTATTCATTATTTACTGTCATTCCACTTCAACGAATCTCATATGTGTGAGTTGCAGGAAGATGATGTATTGAGGAAGCAGATAAGGATCCATGGAACTGAAAAGTACTGATTTCCCTTTTCACACTGTTCTTGTGGGATATACTTAGTGCCACCATTTTCCTGGTTATTGAAAAACTAAGGGGGATTTTGAATTGCATTAACTGTTTGCAGTTGGGCAATTATTGCATCTAATTTCAAAGACAAAACGACAAGACAGTGCAGAAGAAGGTCAGTTTTTTCAAATTGACTGTCTGGTTTCATGGAATCCCCTGTTTCATCCTTCACAATCCACAAATGAAATTATTTTTTTTGATTTATTTATTATTGTCTCAATCCGATGATGCCAAAGTAATAATTAGTTAACATATCTCAGATGGTACACTTACTTGAACTCTGATTTCAAGAAAGGAGGATGGTCACCGGAGGAAGACTTGCTCTTATGTGAGGTAAACTGATGATCTGATGCTCTTCAAATTTCGGATTTCTTTGTTTCTTTTCTTTTTATGTTTTCCCCCAACTCCTACATTGACTTGAGGGATTATCACATGATGGCGAAAGATTCATTACTCATAAAAATCTTCCGTGAGTAGTTTAGCAGATGATAGAAATTATAATTTCACCAAAAACGTTTTTCTTCCCCTCCTATCATCTAATGTTATGCTGCTCTATGTAGGCTCAGAAAATATTTGGTAACAGATGGACAGAAATAGCAAAGGTGGTTTCAGGCAGGTAAACGAAATTCTTGGTCTTCGATTCATGGAAGTATTTACAATATTTCTGTTGTTGACCTTTAAGCTCTGTAATACTCTCTCTATCCAGGACGGATAACGCTGTGAAAAACCGATTCTCCACTCTATGCAAGAAGAGAGCAAAATTTGAAGCTTTGGCAGAAGAGAATAACGCTTCATTCACTAATTCAAATAACAAGAGAACTATTTTCCAACAGTGTGATAACAGAGAGTCAACAACAGAGGTGGCGCCGCCTGCTAAGAGGATGAGGTGTGCATTCCACTTATTGGTCTCAAATAAGTGCAATAAACATTCTGCAAAGAACATTTGATGAAATTTCATTCTATTCCTATATTTCAATATAGGAGAGCCCATATCCCTGATGCTGCAGAGAGGATCAACTATGGAGACAGATCCCATAAGCATTATGAAGCAACAATAAAACAGCAGCAAAGAGCGCCATTTTCTATTTTGACTCGAAACTTGCCAGATCAGCATGAAGCTTCCAATGACAACAGCAGCAGAAACGGTAATGTGTTTAAATTAGTTGTAGAACTTATTCTTGCTATTATTTACCTGAAATGGAAGAACAGAAAGGATAAGTGTATGACTTTTATAGCCAAGTAACTACAAGTTTTAGAAATCATTTTATGCCAATATGACTCTAAGTTTGTCTTGACTTTGCAGCCCATAATTGCAAGAGTCAAGGAGCATTTGTTAAAGAGAATGATCTAAAGATAAGCATGTTGATGCAACAAGTAGAGTTATTAAATTCACTAGCTCTAAAAGTTAATACAGATGATGTGGACCAGAGTCTTGAAGGCGCATGGAAGGTGAGGGGTTGGGCTGAGTTTCAGACCATTGTTTACTTTGAGTATTGAAATACAACAATATGCACTCCTTCAAGAACGGTCTTCTTGGTTGGTGTATATCAAAAAAGAAAAGCAACTAGTCAGGTGTCAAACCAGTTCATAGGAAAATCATGAGTACTTTAATATGGACATTGACTTTTGAAAACTCAAATAACTTCACTATTCAGCTTGCTGACCTTGTAAACCTATAGTTATGATTCTCATCCAATCAATCAGAAGCAAATAGCAAATATCAGCATTGCATGTTCCTGCTTTTGCCTAATAGCAAGTATTATCTGAATCATTTGTATTGCTGATGCTGTCTTTGAAAATTCAGAAATAGCTTTATTGATCAGCTTGGTAGCATACAATCAGTATTAAATGCTTAATAATGATAAGTTCTTAAGTTAAATATGTATCACCAGCTGCGGTCCATAAAGCTTAGTTCATGAGCATATAAAAAGAAGAAAGTAATTGTTCATATTCTTCAACATTTTTCTGATGCTTTAAAGTGATTATGCTAGGTGCTTCAAGAGTTTCTGAACCAAACCAAAGAATCAGATATTTCCAAATATAAGATTTCGGATTTACAGCTTGTAGATCTTAAATTTATGATGGAGGAATTTAAGAGTAGCAATGAGGGAAGCCAGCAATGTTGGAGGTACTTCTAAGTTTATTGAATACCGAAGTTAATGCAGGTTCAACGTGTAGTTTTCTGGGGAAAAAATCTAATCTAATGGTTCTTAAATATGTTAAAGGCAACCGGAACTATATGAAGACTCTCCAATCAGTTCTGAACACAGTACAGGATCAACTCTTCTGCCCCATTCAGCAAGTGATAACCTGGAACACTCTCTGCTTCAGGATATTGAAACTGATTTAAAGCCTTTTCAACTTGGAGATCAAAAAGAAGTTAGTGAATGTGGGAAAGAGGATATCTCTTCTGCAACTCTAGATCAAGGTAAGATAACCCTGGCCCTTTATGAGGGCATTTGTATGCTAATATTATCATGAATCATAACTGGAAAATAATATATTTCTTTCAATGGCAGATATCTTTCCATCTTGTGAGCAACAGATAAGCAATGATGGTATTGCTTCTACCTCATCAAGCACTGAGTTCAATTCCCCTCTTCAAGTTACCCCTATGTTCAGATCTTTGGCTGCAGGAATTCCAAGCCCACAGTTTTCAGAAAGTGTAAGTTACCCATGCACTATGAAAATGTTTAACAATCTTAAGGCCCAACAGCTAAATTATGGTAGTGCTAGTAACGAAGGTTATAACAATCCTTGTAAAACTATGGGAACTTGGAAGACAATCAGTTATAGTAATTCTAATAATTGTTGTACAGTTTCAACATTAACTTGCAGCAAGACTTCCAAAACGCTGTTTTGTTTATTAGATTACTTGAGTAACCCAAGAGTCGTAAGCTGTTCAGTAGCATCCTCATCATCTCCTTGTATTGTCTCAGAAGTTTGAAAGAGTGTAAGCTGTATGGTGTCTGTAACTTTGCCTATTCTGCTGAGCTATGTCGATTGCATGATACTGCACTGCTGTATGGTCAAAGATATTATAACTGAGGAAGCAATAGAGTTTCAGATCCCACATATGAATCGCTTCTTTTCTCTCCAAATTATACACACATATTCCGTCCGGTCCTAAATATGAGGTCCTTTTAACTAATTTGTAGAATCCAAGTAGTTAATATGGTTATTTGTAATTAATAAGTAGAGAATTTGCAACTTTTTTTCCAGAACACCCCTGCCATTTAATGGTTAGAATCTAACGTGCAGAGATAAAAATGCCCCAGTAAATAGGGGTATTATAAGAAAGAATCAATTAACATACAAAAACGGAAGGAATTGGACCTTATATCTAGGACCTAAACAAACCTATCAAATGTCCCATATGTTTAGAACCAGAGGGAGTAATATTTTACCAGGAAAAAATTATTACACCCTGTTGCATTATGAGCCTGCCTGGTTATCAGCTGATGTACTTGTAAATATTCAAATTAAACTTGTACTTATCAATAAGCTTTGACCAAATGGTACTATAGATGTCGGGATCGAAGTTCAATACGTACATTCACATACTGTGTTTTTTTTTGGTGAAATACATGCACATTCTTTTTGTATGTGTGTCGAAGTTTGTGGCAAAACTAACCACTTTTTTCTTCTTTCTTTGACATGTTTCTTCTGCAGGAAAGGAACTTCCTAATGAAAACGCTTGGATTGGAGTCCCCATCCATGAACCCAAGTGCCAACCCCTCACAACCACCGCCCTGCAAAAGGGCCCTACTTTACAGTCTATAATCTAATCCCTCTATTCAGTTGGTAACGGAAGATTCAGCTCCCTCTCCCCTTCTAGAATCCTTTGTCTCTCTACCCTTGGCAACTTGGACTCATTTCTTTTGCTTGGTTTTGAGATAAGGTTCCTGAGATTGCAGCCTCATTGTCTTCATGATCCTAAAATTTTGAAAAGAAGCCTTCATCCTCTTCCTCTCCCCAAGCATGCTCTGGTGCATTCTTGCGATAAATTAGACATATCTAACAATGTCATTCCTCCATACCCACCAGCCAGTCAGACTTACCTTTTTATTTTCTATAGTTGCACTAAAAATTAGTTTGCTTGGTGTGTCATTATTTGGCTTGTTTTCTGTTGATACCATTCTGGATTTGTTTTGGTTCAATCCAGCTCTTGGTCATGATTTGGTTTTATTTTGTACAGAGTCTGCTATGTAAGCAGTATTCCTCCCGAGTGTGTGTATACATCGGCTCATCGCCTATCCTACTGAATATATGAACAGAAACAGAAATAGAAGAGAGAAAAAGGTTAACCAATGGGAAATTGGATTCCTTTTTGTTGTTTATGGGTGTGCATAAAGTATAGAATAATATATATTCGGATTTTTGGATGTACTGAAACTTCATAACAGTTGGAGTGGAAATGCATTTTGGTTTTTGGTGTGCATCTACTGTTTCTTTCTACCTTTCTCTTTAATTTTCTGGATTTAATCTCAGTGAAGCAACATACATGACACAGAAAGTGAAGAACATCTTAGCAGAAGAATGCAGTTTTCACATTGACTCCACCACCCCCGTTTCCCCAGGAAGAGGAGAGAACTAAATATAAAAATGCTAGAGAACCATAGAATCATTTGAAAGCCTAGACATGTCAACCAATTTATGGATGTTCTCTCTTTCACACCCTTCTGCAAAAGACAGATTTTCAGCGACAAAAAGCAAAAATACTTGATAAGAAATGAAGAAGGAAATGAAGTGTACTTACCCGTACTATGACATGGCAGAGGTATGCAGAGCCCCCCCCCCCTCATGGGTACAAGGTTTATTGGCCATGGACTGCAATGAAGAATTCTGGGAGAGGCTGGTTGTTAATAAGTAAGAAGCAGGAGGTTGCAAGAGGTTAATGGTGGTGGAAGACAGAAGGCATAATAATAATGAGGAAAGCAAAAAGTAATTGGCTAAAGGGAAGCGAGGGAACTCTCCTCAAAATAAAGTGCTTTCATTTCTCCGTTCACTTTATCAACGGAAGGTACACCACCCGACACATTTTTTTTCTTTAAATAAATAATGACTAACTGATATATCATGTACAATCTTTGGTAAAATATATAAAACATAATTCATAGGTTACAAAGAGTATAAATTTTTCTTTAAAATTCATAAATAATGTGTGAAAATTTATTTAGTGCTACTTACCCAAAATTTATATACCTTTAACATTAGTTTAAGGTTAAAGCACCCATGTTTCAAATAGAGTCACGATTTGTCGGTCAATGATGCAAGAAATAAAGCAATCACTCTTCTAAACCTTTGACCTGCCATACTTACCTCAGCGAATTCCCATTTGAACATGAATGCTTAATTCTTTGTATAAAAAATAATGAATGCTTAATTCTTCGTTTTTCCCCTTCCGGCAACAATCATTGGTTAAACTGTTAAAGGTTGTGTTTGGTAATCTGTTGAGAAAAATGAATTTATGGATTTTAAAAAGAATTTACGTAATCCAAAAAGAATTTATGGATTTTAAGACAATTTCTATGAAGTTTAATATGACTTTTACATATTTCAAGATGACTTTATCTTGGTTTGCATACACTGATAGGAAGTTTTTTTCAAACATGCACAAAGGGGTGGAAGGATGGTTAAAAAATGATATATTTTTATATACAGAAAAAATCGATATTTTTTGTAGCTAAAAAAATAATGGTACTCAGAATTCAAATCCTCCTAGGCAATAAAATTTTCGGATAAGAATTTGGATCAATTTTTGTTCTTTTCTTAAAAAACTGTACAATTTTATTTGGGCTTATTGCACCTTTGAAATGAGCTTGAGAAGGCAATGACCTTTAAATTCAAAATTGCTGAAATGTTAGCCAGTGTTACATCAAGTGAAATGTGATGAAAAAATATTTAAATCTTTATTAAAAGAAATGCCTAAATCTAATACTTAATAGTATCTCGAACATGATTATTTTCAATAGAATCATACATATGCTTTAGGGGGAAATTGCTTAAGGGTTATTATCATGTTTTTTTCCCCTGTGTTCCTTGACTTCTGCTGAGATATCAGCAACCTGTGCCACTTGAGGACACCACAATGGTAGCAAAGTTTTTTTTTTTTGTATAAACCATCCGGTATCCTGGGGTATCCTGAGTTCATTACCTGCCCCAGACTAATCCGGACCCCCGCGAGGAGACCTCACGGTGGTGGCGAGGTACCGATGTGACAACTTTTTTGAGGTTGCGTTAATTATCACAGCTGTCACTCCCCAGGGTTCGAACCCTCATCTTGAAAAATGCTGATAGTAACCTTTACCAACTCTACCAAACGCCTATTGGTTGGGAATGGTAGGGATGGATGGTGGTGTTTGCCAAAGATCCAAATCGTCTTATACTCGTAAAGATCAAGTTCTGGCCCACAGCAACACTGTAGAACAAGAAGAAGAAGAAGAAGAAGAAGAACAAGATATCAGCATCCTGCTTCTCCCACGCTTGATTGCTAAAGCCAATTTCCTGCTATCCTCTCTCACAATTCAATTCAAACATGCGTGATCTATTATTGTATATGGTACCCCACAAATTCATGCCCAACATATTGTCCCCTTTTCATCCAAAGAGGTATGCATTTATGGTCTAAACTCTAAGGTTAAGACCGATTGAACATATGACTTTCCACATTTCTATATTACTAGGTTTCATGGTTTTGGTCCAAAAACTTTTTTTTTGGACACATGAGCAACACAAACCATCACTTTAATGATTGAATATAGTAATTTAATACTACTTTCAACCTTTATAAATAAAATAAGAGTCAGTTGAATGAAAATTAAAAAAATATATATAAATTACTTAATCATAACATATATTTCAAAATGTTTATATTTATCGTTAAATTATATATTTATATAAAAATCAAGAAAATTAGTTTGGAGAAAAATGATAAATATATTAGTTATTTAGCTTTTCTAATATTTACAAAAGAATCAATTAACTTTTAATATGTATTACTATATATGTACTTAATATAAAAGTCAGTTAATTTTCTTAAAAAACTAAAAAAACTAAATGCATTATTTTAAATTATTTTTATTAATTGTTTTTCTCCAATTTAATTTCCATGACTTATAAAGTGATATATATATATAATACAATAATACACATAAATATGTTTTTTTAAAGTTTTGTTAATGATGACAGGAGGCAGTATAAACACATCAAAAGAGAAGCTCAAATATTTAACTTTGTGGATGCAACAGATGATTTAGAATTTCCCACAACAAACATCATAAATGTTACATATAACAATCAAAAGGAATATGATTCCATATCAAACATATCCAGCTGAGTTTTGCTTTATAACCAGATACATCAAACCATCTACAGAGAAACATTCTACATGAGAATGTTCGTAGCTTAGAAACGCTCATATGGATTCAGATGAAACTCAAAGAAGGTATCAACGGGAATGCAGGAAAACAAATAATCTGTACTCGCAGATGTTCCTGGAGAAAAAAACTGCTAGATATAGATCCCGGCGACACAAAACACCAACAGTAACACGCGACGGATTCCGGCGCCGTGAGCCTCCAACAATGCGGCCCGCCGGTTTCTTGCGCGAGATCGCTTTCTTGCCGAACGGAGCATGCAAATGGAATATAGGGAAAACGACAATAAGGAAAGAACGTCAAGGTACTCAGAAATTCCACGTGGAGACATATGATTGGATAGTCCACGCTGATATGCAATTATACAGTGCGGAGTGATCATTTGTAATCTGGCCAATCAAAACAACAGCACAGTGACTCAACTTTTATCCCTCCTCTTCCCTGTCATTATTTACTTATTATATAATTTTTAATTTTAATGCTTCTAAATTTGACCATATTGAAGATAAATAACTAAATATAATATAAATAAGTATAATCTATTAACAAAT